>JAMKQA010011767.1:0-23886 GCA_024699735.1 Posidonia australis
AAGGCCCAGGCTCAGCCTACACCGGCTCAAGCTCGGAAACCACAGTCTTTTCATAACACATTATTAGTGTTCCAAAACTCTTTCCAGTTTTCAAAACCCATTTTCCATTTCATTCTTTTCGTTGCAGGACTCTGTTCCTTGCAACACTCGACCCTCCACTGGGGTCCCAACTCAGGCCATCAAAGCCACAATAAAATCATAAATCGGGTCTCAATGCCAAAAACCACACAAAACCATCTTTTAAATCATTCATAGGGTCAAAACCCTAAAACCACACTCAAATCCATTTGATTGGGGTACCACATGCCTCCATGTCATTACACGGGGCAAACACCAATCACATAAACCAATCATGCCAAAACAACCACTTAACATCATTAAAACCACATTAAAACCTTAACAAATCAGGGCAAAAACGGCATACCATTTTCCCAATTCGGTATGCCGAAATCCCCTGATTCGGCATACCGAAGGGGAATTTCGGCATACCGAATCCCTGTCAGATTTATCAGGTTCAGGGGAAACGGTCGATCGATTTCCTCTGGTCGCTGAGGCCAAAAATGTGGGGTACCGCTTGGGAGCAAAACGGTATGCCGAACCCAAAAACGGCATACCGTTTTCTGCTGTTGCAGAAAACCCCCAAACCACCGTCCTCCTTTTCTCCCCCAAGTGGGAGTAAGGATCGGACCTGCCAAACAAACACCATAAATTCTCTTAAAAACATGGGGTGTAGACCCTTAAGTCTACTTCAAAATCCCTCAAACTATTCAAGATTTCATCAACCACACATGAAGATATAAATTCGCAAAGGAAACATGCTCAGAAATAAACCTTAAAACATTTAAGGCAAAAACTCCACAAAACTCCCAAAATCCATGCAAACTAGCATGATCCTTACACAAAAACATCATAGAACTCATTCCCAATCATCTCATGATTTTCTACAATTTTTCATGCATTTATTATGATTTTCATGCATTTAACCTACTGTTAACCAAAAACAGAACGGAAGGAGGAGAAGGATCGCGTACCTCACCTAGGCCTCAGGCGACCCTTACCACACTCCGGCAAGCCTCCACAAGCTCCGACGGAACGCATGGAAGGCTCACCACCTCCTCCCACTCGCGCGCCTTAGCTTCCTTTCTTCTCTTCCTTTCCTTTCTCGCCGCACACTTCCTCTGCTCTGCCCACTCCTGCTCCCTCTCTTATCTCCGCCACCGTCCACATGGCGCCGGCCACCCATCCCGTCGGATGAGATGGGGAGGCATGGGCTTCCGTCGCTGGTGGCACGGGTGGAAGAAGAGAAAGAAGAAGAAGATGAGATCAGTGGTGGAAGGGCGTGACTCGCGAGAGAAAAGAAGGAAAAAAGAGGAAGAAAAGAAAAGAGGAAATACTGACACGCAAATCGAGACAACTGTGCATCCTCAAACCGGACTCCACATGGGTCCCAAATCACATGCAGATGCACAGAAAGCCAACCACAACTACACACAGCCAAGAAACAACAGATTATACATTAATAAACCATTAAACACAATATTGCAAATAATTACATGGTTTATAATAAAAATGGATAATCAGGCCCAGATGTTACAAGATGTTAGACGAGTGAGAATAAGAAAGAAAGGGGGAATAGGACATGCGACTGAATATTTTAGATCTGAAATAGTGAGAACATATAGCGACAAAATGTGCTCGCTATGTCCTTGCTAAATAAAGAGCGAGGACATTACGAGAAAAAATCCTCGCTGAATACTTGCTATCTTATTGTAAGGTCAGGTCCTCGCTAAATCCTCGTTATTTGTCCTTGTTATAATATTACGAGGATATGTCCTCGCTTTAAGTCCTCACAAAATTCAGATTTTCTAGTAGTAATGTATACAAATATACTTGCATGTTGTTGATAAACTTCCTTTTCTTGGCTTATTGCTTGGATTCAACCATTTTCCAACATTTATAGCTAAAGCTAATGCTTCTGTAATCTTGAAATTACTCACATTTCTTTGCTTTTCTTCTTGTAATATCAAAGAATAAACCTTATTCAGAACAAGTAACGGTTGCATAAGTAGTATTTGCCCTCTTATGGCTAAATAAGATCATTTAATTCAAGCAAAAATTGTATAACATGATCCTCTTACTCTTTTTCTACTATCTTCTTTATTCCTCCACATGTACAAATTGGTAAAGATGAATATGATGCCAAGTCATCATATAAAGCTTTAAGCTTAGTAAAATAAGTTGCAATACAATTTTGATATTGTGCAAATGATAAGATCTTGCATTCGATATGAAAAATTCTAGGCACATTGCAAGCCTATCCTCAAGATCTTTCCAAACATCATATGCATAGTCCATATACAAGACACTACTTGCAATTTCAGGATCAAGAGAACTAACAATCTAAGAGAGACTCATATCATTGCAGCGTTTCCATAGGAGATACTTATCTGAATCACTAATTGCAGAAGGTTACTCTATTGCACTATCAACAAAACCAAGCTTATTCTTGACACTCAAAGCCAACAATGTAATTATCACCTGCCAACACCTTAGGCACTAGAATCATGCTTGGATGATCTGACTGGTGAAGCAAGTATGGATTCAACATTGCATTCTGCATTTGCTTCGTTCTAAGATGTTCAAGATTAAAGCAAAGCTTCTTCTTTCTCCAGTGGAATCACCATTTTCAAGTTTAACAAGCTCCAAACAAAAGGAAAGAAGACAACACGACTTCCAACGATGGCAACGCAACCCAATAGAATAGAAGAGAAGGATGAAATCACTGATGAGATCTAGGAACAAGCTAACCTTAGAATCGTTCCTCCTACTCTGATACCATGAAGAAAATCTGATTTGGGTGGAAGAGTTCAAATATTTTCATATCATCATCTTATTCTTACAGCTCAGATATATATACAATAGTTCTGTTATAACAAAATTACAAAAACAACACAAGGCAACTAATCCACCCAAGTTATCATTAATTACACACTAAGAACACATTATAGAGTTTTATACTTTCCACATACATCTAGATGGAAAATTCAAGACAAGCCAACAAGGAAGGGGCCGACCAAAGGGTTGACCTCCCCATTCAAACCAAAATCACATGGTTAGTACCCCACTCATTATTGAGTGTTCTCATTTGATCTAAGCCCATAAGTTTAAAACATTAGGTCAGTGAGCTATAATGATAGAAGATTGTTAGTAGAGCATCTCATCTCCACACTTGTAGGATGCATGGACAAAAGCACCTCCTAGATCTCCTACTCCATAGGTATTGAATTAAATTAGCATTTTCAATTTTCCTACAATGGGAGTAGAAGAGCCTTTAGTAGAATTCTAAAAAGATATGTCGATTGGCTCGATCATCACCTGTGGATACTCCATCTATCCCTTTCATCCAAGTAATGGAATTCTTCTTCCTCCTATTAAGCGTACATAGATGGAAGAAACTTGTGTTTGGATCACCATGAGATATCCATTTAAGGTGTAATCTTTGTACTAATTGGATTTTTAAGGGTTAATTTTTTTATAAAACTTTTGCATTACTCTTTTCAAATGGATGTTAACTTCAGACTTCAGAGACATCAAGTTTCAACTTTCAAGACATTGGACTACTCCAATCTTCGTTTTGAGTTATTCCAGCTTCTATCGCCAACTAACAAAGAGTTCCTTGCCATACAAGTGGAGACATCGCTTCAAAACATTTGTTCCATAATACTAGTATTCATTTACAACCTTAAAGGTAAAGGCCATGATTTTTGGAGAAACCTTCAATATGAGTTGTAATGCATCCATATCTAGCATTTCAAAGTGGAATGGGACTCACCCTACAACCTTTTTATTACGATGCGAAGGAGAATTGGACAAGTTGGATTCCATAGTAGGGAGATGTATTGCTCATGCATCTTGCTATAAGAGTATGTTGTCATGTAATTTGAGAGTGGAGTTAAAAAGTCTTATTTGAGGGGTTAGGATGGTTTTTTTGTTTTTTATTCTTAAAAATCTTGCACAAGGTAGTTGGAGTTCCACCAAATGATGCTTCAGAGTTAGAGGATGACTTTTTTCCCTATTCACACTAAATCCTAGAATAGACTGGACGAATGGTAACATGACATATGTTAGGTTATCAAATTGATTAGTCGACACTAGTTAATCGAGGTCCCTTGGCAAATAGTTAAGGACTAGTTAGTAGATTAATGTCCAACTTTGATTTTCTTTATTTTTGTTATTTTATTGATAAACAAATAATAATATTTACTATGTACATACATAATACAACTAATATAATCATTCTTTTAGGAAATTAGCAAAATGAGTGTTCTTCTGAAACAATTCTTGCTATGGATGCTTAGAATCGCTCAAAGAAAAATTTTCAAAACAATAGAGGATCACAAGGATTCAGGAATTCTCAATCTAAGAATGCTTCTTTCAAGAACAGTTCTTTCACTTCTTAGCAACCTCCTCTGTTACTGAAACCCAATTCTATCATGCCTACTTCTAGAACTTCTCACAATCATGTGCAGTGTCAAATCTTTAATAAGCTTGGTCATTCTGTGATTGATTGTTTTCAATGGCTTAACATGAACTATATTGGTAGGCAGCCAACTGAGAAACTAGTTGCAATGGTAGCTAACAAACCTTCTGCTACAGATGAGACCTTGTGGTATACTGATATAGGATCTTCTCATCACATCACTTCTGAGCTTGGAAATCTCTAGATCTCTACTCCTTATCAAGGCTCAGATTCGGTTCAAATAGGTAATGGTGACATTCTTTCTATCTCCAACGCTAGTAGTTTAATCTATTCAACAAGTACTATAAATTTTTCCGTGAACAAAGTTCTACATTGTCCACAAGCATCTTTCAATCTCTTATCTATCAAACGATTTGCTCATGATAATTGCTACGTATTTCAATTTGATGAAAGTGGCTTTCTTATCAAGGATAAGATCATATAGGGAAGACTCTTCATCAAGGCCAAGTTGAAGGGGATATGTATTCCATTTCCTTTACAGTAGTTCATTCTTCCTCTTCCAGAGCCTATATCAGTAAGAAGGATTCCACTAAGATCTGGCATCACAGGCTTGGGCATCCTTATGTAAATATTCTTTTTACTATCCTTCATCAGCTTCAACTTCCTTTCTCTTCACTAGACTCTAGATGTTCTTCCTGTCAATAAGGCAGAAGTTGTAGGCTTCCCTTTGTTCTAGTTGTTTCTTCAACCATTGGTTCATTCCAACTTCTACATTGTGACTTGTGGGATCCCTCCCCAATTCTTAGTACTACTGGCTTCAAGTATTATATTCTCATTGTTGATGACTTTACCAGATATAGCTGATTGTTTCCTATCAAACTAAAATCAAATTTCTATCATGTATTTGTTGATTTTTGCACATTAATTGAAACACAGTTCAATGTCTCTATTAAACCTGTAAGGACTAATGAAGGAGGTGAATTCTCCACCAAGAAACTTGCTACCTTTCTTCGAACCAAAGGTATTCTACATTAAATGTCCTGCCCTTATACACCTAAGCAAAATGGCATAGTTGAAAGGAAGCATTGGCATGTTGTTGAAACTGGTATAACTTTACTTGCCCAATCAAAGCTTCTACTGTCCCTTTGGCTTGAAGCTTTTAGCACTACTGTCTTTCTGATAAACTGATTACCAATAGTAGCCAATGTCTCTCCCTTTCAAATGTTGTTCACTAAATAACCAAACTACCACTTTCTTAAACCCTTTGGCTGTAAGTGTTATCCCTGGCTGAGACCTTATTGCAAACAAGTTACAATTTAGAAGTCTTGATTGCATATTCATTGGTTATAGCTCAAACCAAAAAGGCTATAAATGTTGGCATCCTTCCACTGAAAAGTATATGTATCCAGAAATGTCAAATTTGATGAACAAATCTTTCCTTATGACTCATCATCATCTTCTTCTTCTAATATAGATAAACTATAAACTCCTTTCTCCTTTACTTCTTAGTGTGTCTGTGTTTCTATCTTTGAACCTAATACAAAATCTTCTTTTGAAACTTCTACAAAGTCTGCTCTACCTACTGATTCTGAATTGTCTTGTGCCCCTTTTTGGTCCACTTCTTCAGCTTCTCTTTCAAATAACTCATCTGAAGTTCTACCACCAACTCCTTCTCATATTCAAACTTCTTCCGTTAACTCTCATCCTATTCAAACTCCCCCTACTAACTTTCATCCAATGCAAGCTCGTGCAAAATCTGGTATCTCTGAAAAAACGATTTTTCTTAGCACCAATCATAAGCTACCTACTTGACTTGTATCTAATTTTGTTACCACTCCAACCACATCTACTCAAGCATCCAAGTTTCCACAATAGAGGCAAACCACAGACAAGGAGTTCTTTGCTCTTCAAAGCCAACAAACTTGGATACTGGTACCTTACAAACCTGGCATGAATGTTGTGCATTGTAAGTGGGTGTATCAAACCAAATTGAATGCTGATGGAAGCATAAACAGACATAAGGCAAGATTGGTTGCTAAATATTTTCATCAAGTACTTGAGGTGGATTTTGCTGAAACTTGCAGTCCAGTCGTTAAGCATGCCACCATAAGAGTTGTGTTTGCTTTGGCTATGAATTTTGGATGGCCTTTTCGACAATTGGATGTTGAGTGTGCTTTTCTCCATGGCACATTAATGTCAGAAGATGTCTACATGGAGCAGCCACAAGGTTACATTGATTTAGATAAGCCTACCCATGTGTCTAGAATGATCAAGTCCATCTATGGGTTGCGTAGAGCACCCAGAGCATGGTACACTAAATTCTCTTCAAGGCTAGAAAAGCTTGGGTTCTATATGACTGTATCTGATGCTTCTTTTTTGTATATCATAAAGATGGTATTATGGTTTATCTTCTTCTATATGTGGATGATATCATTATCACGGACAACAATCATAGGTTCATACAAAAGCTAATAATCAGCCTAAGCCTCCATTTTCATATGAAGGATATGGGTGCTTTGTCTTACTTCCTTGGCATCTCCATAACTCGTTCCTCTAACGAGTTACAGTTATCTCAATCTAGATATTATCTCAATCTAGATATATCCTGGATATTCTTGATCGCTATAATATGAATGGCTGTAAACCAGTGTCCTCTCTAGCAAAAAACTCTCCAAGCTTGATGGCACACCTTTATTTGATTCAACTTTGTATCGTAGTATTGTTGGGGCCTTGTAGTATATCACCCTAACTTGACAAGACATTTCTTTTGCTGTAACCCAAGCATGCTAGTTTCTTCAAGCTCCTATTGGTACTCATATGGTAGCTATCAACAAAATACTATGGTATCTCAAGGGGACTATCACTTTTGAGTTAGTATTTAGTCCAGGATCTAGTCATCTAACAACATTTTGTGACTTTGCTTGGATTGAATGTCCGACTAATTGATGATCTACTCAGGGCTTTTGTATATTCTTAGAACGAAATCCTATCTCTTGGAGTTTTAAGAAACAAACAATTGTCGCTCGTTCCTCTACTAAAGTAGAATATCGATGTCTTGCTTCAATGGCAGTTGAAATTTGTTGGGTTCAATCACTCCTTTGAGAGTTTAATTGCCTGTCTTCAACTACGCTTGTGGCCTGGTGTGACAATATCTCTACTATTTCCCTTACTCACAATCTAATCTTTCATGGTCACACAAAACACATTGAAATTGATGTACATTTTGTCTGAGAAAAAGTTACTGCTAAAGCTCTGAATGTTAAGTATGTCAATACCTGTGATCAAGTTGCTGATGTATTTACAAAAGGTTTACATCCTTGACGCTACAATATCTTAAGTCCAAACTAAGTATTGTTGATCACTCAACTCAGTTTGTGGGTGGGTAATAAATATAATCTGTTTCAATCTTGTTTTAGTTCAATTTGGGTTCTTGTTCTGGATTTTTTTGTCTGTCAGTTTTTTCTGTTAGTGTTGGGTGTTAGTTAGTTAAGACTATTATAGGTGATTGATTTGTATGTTGACACATAAGTTGCTGAGATGTATTCATAATGTTATTTAAACCTTGTAATGTGTCCTGATGTAGATAGAGAAGTGTAATAACTTTTCAACCATCACTGCAGCTTTGTATTGCTTCTTCTTCTTCCTCTTCTTCTTCTTCATCCATTTTGTAAGCTTCTTCCTACTATCAAATAGAAGACCAAGGTCAAGGACGAGGAGATGGACCCAACAGCAAGGAGAGAGAGGAGAAGGCAATGCCGATAACAAGGATACAGAGAGGAGGAGACTATGACAATAGTGGAAGAGGAGGAGAAGGCAATGGAAGAGTTAGGGTGTGACTCACTTGTAAAATTGTTATTTTGATATGAACAATGACATAATCATCGTACACATAAAATAAGTGTTTATTTTACCATACAATTAAATATGATTTTATCACCTATTCCATGAACCGTCTATAAGAAAAAATATATATACATAAATTAACTTTAAAAAAATACTGAAAATAAAAAATCATTACCGAACGAAACTTAAGACACAAAACAGAAAAACTAGATATTTTTAAGTCTTGATGTTAATCGCATGATATGGGTCATTTTTTATGATATAATTGTACTTTCCAAACGATTGGCCAAATTTTAATAATATGTAAAACAATTGCTCGTCAGATATACCTCCTCCTCAGACTATTCATTGTCAAATATATTCATGTTCGTCAGGAGACTACCAACGTGTTAAATTGTTAATGGGTGATCCATTTTGTGAGGAAGTTGGCAATGCTTAGTAAAGAAATGAATAATGTACTTTTAAGCAGTAGAACATCTGAGACCAATTTTTCATTTCGAAGAAAAGAACTGAAATTTCTATTATTGTGCCAAACGAGTATGTCTACATGAATACCCCCAATAACAAAGCTCTTGTAGTACCTACCTTAATGGGGTATTTACATAAAAAAATTAACAGATAAATATTGACAATTCCTCGGGGAGCAAATATAACTTTTATTCCCCGTGAATCAACTAATAAGAGCTGGATGCCGTGATCTACCAGCACTGCAATGAATGATTTTGGGGGTAAATGAGTAAGGAATGTATCTAGTAAGAAAAATAATTAAATTGAGTTATCTTTGCCATTGCCAGTTGCAGGACGGCGATGTCTTGAACCTGATCTTCGATCCCTACCATGCCTCAAAGGTGATTTCTTTGGTGGAGATTTTGCATATCCATCGGGAATCATTTCTGGTAATGGTTTCCTGTGGGAAATACTCGTTGGCATAACCATTAGTGGTGGCACAGGTGGTTGAATTGACTGCGTCCTTTGCTCGAGCAACTCTCTGTGATATGCCTGCATGAAACAAGATAAAACTGTTTTGACGGAAACTTCTAGTTAAGATTCTAATCTGTTACAACAATAGGCTTCTTCTTTGCTGTCTTTAAAGACATCTAATTAAAGCACTAACACATCTTATGACGTTAACTACAATTTGGATGTGTTCTAGATTAATTACTCAGAAACAGAAGGATTACATGAGAGTTCAAATGAACTTTCTTATGAACTAGTAGGTGCACCAAATTCAGATGAAATAATAAGATCTTAGTAGAGAGAGAGAATACCTGAACAACAAAATTGCGTCGTTCACAGTCCAAAAACATACTGACAGTCCAATTTACTTTAGACATAACTTTATCTCTTACAGTGGAAAAACTAATCTGATCCCTAGAGGTAAAGCGATCAACTTCATTAAACCAGAGACAAGTGAACAGATTTGTAATTGGTATATGTTCTCTAATGATAACACAACCTTCAGGGACATCTGCAAAAGCCATTAATTGTCAAACAAAGGTTCAATTTTAGCAAATGAAACTAAAACTAAACCAAAGAATAATAGTAGATACTCACCACTTGTAATAGGAAGCTTAGCTTTAGAATAATGTGTGAGACCCTCCTTTTTATAGAACTCAACTTGACGATCAATGGATGCATTGTCGTACTTTCCAGCAGCTTTATTAGCCTCTGCCTCCACAAATACATCAAAGCGTCTATAATGCCTTGAGATCACAAAAGTGGCATTCTCCCGCCACAAGAATCTGAAGGGCCAGGACAATGGACTTGAATCAAATACTATAACATAAACTATAACCCTATTTTCATGTCCTGAAATTGATGCAGTTTTGAATGATGACGAACTTTCTTCACTAAAATAGATATAGACACTATGTTTCTCTTAAGTTGGCCATAAATGGAAAAACCTAAACCACAAATCCAAAGGGTACTGAAATCTGGCGTCTATTTGATCAAGATGTCCACGCTTTGAAAGACAAGGATATGCATTATAAAATATTGAACTATCAATGGAGAATTGGAAAGAAGAAAGATATTCAAAATCATGTTCCAAAACTGTTTGACTATGTCACAACACTAAAAGAAAGGAATAATTCTCAATGGATGTGAATTAGACAATCATCAGAGTCAGTTCTATCCAATTGGTCAATCCATTTATCCGTGATTCATCCAAATAAATGCTCATGTGGTATAACATGAATTAATCTCTCTAATGAAATTATGCTGAATTCCTGCCTCCTGATCCAAGCACAACTTTGTAGAGAAACAACCATATAAGGAAGGTGATAAGGCATTCCACAGAGACCCCTGAACTTACAAATACAAGAAGGTTGTCTGTTGGAATTCAGCAATAGCATACCTCTCAAGAATTTGGTAGGGATCCACAACCAGCTCAAGTTTTCCATCAATCCATAATGAATATCGAGCATTTGGAAAGAGCCTGTGCAGAAGAAGTTTTGGGACCTGTAAAAAGGTACACAATTAGGAAATTATGGGCCCATTATCAATAAGACTAGCATGATCATAACTCCCAGCTTATGTTGCATTGTTAACATGATTGCAATCAGCTGCTTATAAAAAAAATCAAAAGTCAAACAAAAGGTATATACAAGAAAACACGACAACACCATCTATAATGTCATCTATACCATATAAAAAACATAATATGTATGAAACGACCAACTACACTGTTATAAACCAAAACATGACAACTAATACTGAAAGAGATGGATATATTGTCATACAGACATTATTTCAATCATTTCCTTTTTTTACAGTTGAAAGTTTAGAGTGATTTACTCAAAACACTTGAATAAAGTTTTTCCTAAATAGTAGTTTTTTCCCAATTCTGCTGTTTTGTACAATAGAATGATATAATGATGGTATCACTGACATGTTGATAAAGCAATATCCATGAGGATCCAAAACAAATCTAATGACAAAATAAAAGCATAATTTTCCTATGTTTTCATTTAAAGTAACTAGAAAATCTATCAGTGTGACAAACACCAAGTCTAGAAGATTTGAAGTCCACTGTTATAAATAGGTCATTCAAGTGTTTAACCAATAAGAGGCAAAGACCACATTGCTTAAACCTTGGTTGCCCTTCTCAGGTGGTTTTGCTTTAAATACTAATTGGGTTGTAAACCCAAGAACCGTTGACAATCATGGTTATTTCCAAAACACCATTGCATCCTTAGAATATGGTAAAGTCAAATGATAAATTTTGTTTTCATAAATTTCATAAAATTAGGAACAAACATAATACAATTACATGCAAAGACTACATGCATTATACCACAATCATCCATCAATGTTTCTAGATGCGGTACATGCACCACACTGCATGAGGTTGGTCTTACTTCACCATTGAGAATGAAAAACTATGGTATTCCTTTCGAATGTAAAGCATTGCAAACCAAAATGCTCGATAAAAAGGAGGTCATCCAGCCGTACACTCAAGTATGGCTACTCAGATCATGACACTAACTCCACCTCCAGCGTCCTCCTTGTGGTTAAGGTGACAAATGCATGCACAACTAGCTCCATAGTGTGACGAGCATGGTGTACAAGGCTCCTGAGAAGGAATTATGTCACTACCCAAACCCAATATACATGTTGCCCTCTAGCAACCTTATTATGACCCACCAACTTAGGTAAGAATAGACATACATTACTTTTGAAGCAACTCACATCCTAATACATCCCTTGCAGATCTTACAATTATTCAGTATGAGCTAAACTTAGGGTGTCACATTCTCCTCCACTTAAACTTCTGACGTCATTGTCAAGGTTTACTCACTATGTAACAGGGAATATAGGACTCTTAAGGTGGCTACAAATGCTTGTGGAGTAGCGATGGTGATCCCTTCACGGTAGTGTAGCACCTTTAGTTCCTATACTTCCAGTTGGTTAACCTGCTCTAGTACCATTCTATCACAACCTAAACCCAAAGCAAATTGTAGCCTTGCCCATTATTGCCACATCTGTGAAACTACTGTCCCATAGTACCAACCAACTTGAGTAAAAATGCTTGAGACAAAAGTTATTCTAGTAATAGCTCACATCCATAGTTACTTGTAGCCTAAGGGACAAGGTGCCCTAGGATGTCAAGCCATTTGGGGGATGTAATGTTATTAGAAAAAGGTGGGAGCCTTGACCCTACCTTAGAACCAAGGCGAGTGCTTTTAATTCAAAAACTCATTCAAAAGTTTTATTGCATTATGTACATACAATATTATATAAAACATATCTGACTACTAATGCGTCAATTAACAAATATCATTAATTTGACTATTTTATTTTTGCATTATGTGTTGACCAATATCTATGTAAATGTAGTTGTGACATTTGTTTCAGTTTCAAAATTATATTTTTATTTACTTACCAATGACGTGGATTGTTTATTTACTGATTTTGAATTCATGTGTATTTCTTATTTATATATTTTTTAAATTATTAATATATTTTTTTATTGGTTTTATAAGATTTGAAACATTAATGTGGAATATATATTAATTCAATTCTTATCTTTCTTATAAATTGGTATTTATGTTGGATGCACAAAATTAAGCACATTTTTGCATTATATAATAATACTTCATTGAGCTATTGAAGAATTAAAATTTAGATTTATTTGTTTGCCCTTTTATTTAAGTTATAACTTTTTTATTACTTGTTAGTCATTAGTGTTAGCATGTAAAATCAATTTTCTTATTTATAAGCACGCTAGAACTATGATTTGTTGATTTTTGAGAACTTAGCACATTGAACATGCATTAAAATACGTGTGCACTTTTAACTTCCACAATTATTAGATTTTTGCATGGGCATCACATAGGCAACCCTTAAGGGATCAAGGCAACAAGGCACCCCTATCGTTGTCTTGTTTGTCTTAACCATTACATTTTCATGCCTAGGCATCATGCAGGTGGACTGATGCCTAGGCATCATGTAGGTGGTGGACTGATGCCTAGGCAATCAAGGCAATAAGGTCCACATGTCATCATCTTGTTCACCTTATCCTCATATATCCCTTTTCCCCCCCAGATTTTCTAATTATTTGTTATGGAATTAAACTCTGGGTGACACAAATTAGCACACCATATGGCTATGGACACAAAAGCAACCCGAACTGAGTACAAGTTTCTGGAATTAGCTCACCCTTATGGAATCACGACACACATCCCATCCAATGGGACATAAGAGTGGAACATGCTCAAAATGAATCTTAGTGTAGAACATGCTCTAAATGAATCTTGAAAAAACGACAAACAAAACTTAAGTGACACTTACATTTAAGATTTTCTTTTATGGCATATAACTTCATATTTTTACCTACCTAACATTTTCCCCTTCTGAGAAAAATAAGAGTGGAACTTTCAGAAATTTTCAGGTTGAAATAAACGATTTCTAGCAAATACTTAAAAGGTAATTTAAAGAGTTATGTCTAATTCTTTTTTAGAGTGAGTATTCAAGATGCCATTGGAAAGCTGAATCTATATTATTTAGGGAAAAAACAAGAGTTATTCTTGTAAAAAAAACATCAAATCTTCATTATGTCATTATGCATGGTTGTAGGTCCGCCTTATAATGGTACACATTATAGTGAATTTTGAGAGGGCCAACACTATACCTTTCAAAAAAAATGCAACTTGTCATACTTTTCATCTATAAACATTTTTTCCATTGGTAACGCAATGAAAAACTGTACTGCATGCGTTTACACTTTTTTCAAAATATAATATTCTCCACAATTTCACTAGCAATACAGCATGTTCAATGCAACATCAGGATAGAACTATAAGGGGCCTACAGGGAAGGGGCTATCAATGAAAAGAAAATTGTTTTCTAGTTGGTATAAAACTTGATTCTAATTATTCTCGAAAGAAATAGCTTGAGCTTCCTGATCAGACATTGGCTTCTGTCCACTGTAATTTTGCAAGGACACATGTACAAAGTTATTCTAATTGCTAAGAAAAGCGGGACAACGCACCTTCCCGTTGCGCCTGGCATCAGCATATGGAAGATTCCTAACAATCACGACCTTCCATATTCCAACTCTATTAGTGCCATCAAAAGTGGTGTAATTCTTCATGTAGGCTTCTGTCTCTTCATCCAAGAACATAAAGAAGCATGCGCTCTTTTTAGCATCCTCACTGATATTTTTGGGCTGTTGTAGTATATCATAGTTTCCTGGTTGAGATCATAAAACAGAGCACATCATATTAGTATTATTTATATCCAAGTTGGTAATAATATAGCAATGCAAGCAAATTGAAAATTTTCGAGCTAGAAAATACCAAATATGGCAGAGGCAACAACCACCCCATGACACTGTTCCATCTCAATAAGATCTGTCTCATCAATGTCAAACCCACTGCCTTTACCAGGCCCATTTCCTTTAAAAAATCTGACCACAAAGAATAGGTCCTCAACAAGAGTATCATGATTTAGTCAAAAAAGTCAGCAACTTAAATAGTGTACCTTTACCTTGCAAATTTCAGCAAAATTACCAAAGAATGCCATAAAATGTAGAAACAAACATACCCACAGTGCACGGACATTGATTCGTTTATATTGAAGGAGTCATCTCTCTGCTGCAGAGATGGATGCCCACCAAAAATAGACCCTCCATTTGACTCATTTATATGAGAATTTCCTTCAGAAAAATAAGTTAAATCCTTGAGGACCGGAGAGACTGATGGCGTAGTTGGCATAAGGGCCACAGCATGTTCCATGGGGGCATAACAAACCTCACATGCTACAAATGAGGGGAAATAGAAAGAATCAGTACAAACAAAGAAGAATGTGGACATTTTCCATTGACAGATAGCAACATAGTTTTGAAGATAAAGCATACGTCGTGGGCCAGTGCGCTTCTTATCAGCGGGTGGTGTTGAATAAGAAAAACGTTCACAATATTGGCTTGAAGAAAATACACTTGCATTATTAACTGGAAAATGACCCTGGAGTTGAAGCTCTCTACTACTAGCTGATGATATATCAGCTACCAGTGTTGCATTCAAATCATGACCATCTTTTAAAGGCATTAAGGGAGGGATGGAGAGAATTGGCTTCTGAATACCAACAAATGGACGTACAGGCCGCCAGTTCATCTCAGGGCCTTCTGACATGCCTTCATCTGAAAAATTACCATGACCAATTATATCAGCCATTCCTTTGCTGAAAAGAACTGCTGCTCAGAAAGGAGAAACAACATCCATATGCTACAAATCCTCCCAAAAGGAGAAAAGAATTAGTCTTACCATGTTATATTATGTGACTAATGATTTGGGGTGTGCTCCTTGAAAACAATTACATGCTAATAGAAATAAGCAATAAATACACTCATACTCATAAGACAAGAAGTGATTCCTTCCTTAAAAAAAGGTAGCAAAGAGTAGAAGCTAAATTAGGACCTAACTAATAGGGTCAACAGCAGGACCAACAAATGAACTTATTATCAATATCATTATTTGAATTCAAAACATTTTCATTAAGGAAATGCCTTATTGTTAGAGGTATTCATTAATATCAGGAGATCTTGTTCTTCAATCCAAATATCTTGTTATCCATCAAGCATAAGATAATATCTTGCAATCTCTTAATTCTTGGAATCATCAATTAACTTCATCCAAGATTTACTACATGGGAGTTGAGCCCACATGTTGAATGTCTGAAAAATTACCAACCTGGCATGCTAACATCGCTCTTTGTCCTATGAAATTCTCAATTTGGCCTGTGAGTCATTGTCTAACATATCCAAGTTCCTCTTCTCTCATGTCTTATTGTCTGGGCCAGCAGTACATTTAGACTTAACACTTATCCTCACAGAAAATTTGGTTAAAGCCTTTCTCATGGACAAATCATATTCTCAACCTTAATACAGACTACCTCCAATCCACACCTCACCCTCTGGAGCGTGATTTCAAGTGGCCTCTTGAGTCCAACAAATGCATCAATGCATCATACAACCTTCAACTTTAATAATGAATCCATTCAATCAACCAAGGTGGAGAACCACATGAATGAGCATAAATATTTCAAACATGAGCAACTGCTTTTTAGCTAATAGTTGTAACTTATATTTGAGCAATAATTTACATGTCCCTGGTATCTTTTAAAATGTTGTTCTTAAAGACATACTGATGGAAATAATTGCTATTTTAAATTCCAGCTTCCTTGCAGGTTGTGATTTGTGAAGGATCACTACTCAAACTTACCAATCTTAAGGATCATCTCCTTGGTGAACTCTAATGACTCTCCAAATAGATCTTGATGTTTTCCTGTCATGCTTTGACATCCTCTATATGTTCTCCTTCGTTGGCTACACGGCATTATCGCCTTATGCACGATTCCATGTCTAAGGCTCGTTGTGTTCGTTGCACAAGGCCCTTTTTCCTATTCTAGAAATAGTAGCAGTTACTGTGTATTATAAACGTAAATGCCATCTCTAGTTAGTTCATTATCAACTAACTGGCTCTTAGAAATAATTCCAACAAATTAGTATCTTTCCTGACCAACATTTCGCATTGATTTCCATACTTTTGACCTTAGCATTTTTTTAATAGGTATAGGACTTCTCATTTATTTATGATAAACTTCCATAATTACATTTATGGCTAGCTTTCCAAAATTCTACTTTTGACCTTAGCATAGCAGTGTCTGATGCTTCTTCTAACTTTCTTGCTCGTGAAAGTATCCTAGACGTGAAGATTAAATTTTTGCCAACTGCTCATGAATTTCTTTATGAGCATTTCAAAATGAGCTTTTTGCTATCTGGATTGTCATCATAATTCTATGGCAAAACTATACAGCTGAATACACTCACATCATTGAACTTGGGCACCAACCACCGCACGCCTTATTTCCTTATGAAATACTTCCACTTTCTTTTTTAATAGGAGCCCATAGTCCATAGCATCAATGGTCTTCTGACTGTGCATACTTCAAGGAATTCCTCAGTGAGGTCTCTCTAAGACACTTCTACGTCAATAAAACATATTACATTTTTGTTCATGATTTTGGTTTTCTTTGTTTTCCATATCATCATCCTTACTAAAATTGAAGCATCATTCTCTCCCTAGTGTGCTATTTATTAGGTAATCTTATCATATTTTCTTCCTAGTATGCTTTTGAGTTATCTTAGTAGGTACCACAGATGTTAATGTCTTGAACCTAATATTGTACATGTCTTTATTGCTCTCAAGGAAGTACACACTTGTACAGGGCCATCATACTTGTGTCCAACATGTTTCAGACATGGCCACGGCTACGACACAGCTTGAATTGTGTTGCACACAGCTCAGACATGTCAATAATGTGTCCAACAAACTAGACACATCTGGATTACCTTGTATTTATTTTTATTTACTTAAGATACTACATGTAAATAGAGATTACCCCCATTTGAACATGATAAAAATACTAATAAAAAAATCAAATTCCAATTATTTGGAATGTCAAAATTCCAAATCTAGTACAAAAAATTCAGGTTCCTAATAAGACTTCAAGATCTCATGATAGTTTAAGGATGATTCACTTTCCGCAACATCTTCTTCTTTTATTAATCTTGACTTGCCCAAAGGACTATCCAAAAAATCAAATTCATCTTTTTATATGGAAATTATATGAGAACACCAAAGCCTGCCAGAAAATATTCTATTTTAATAATATCCAAAGTATTAAATAACAGAACGGATTGAGGTTTTAAGCGGCTTTTGAAAAAACAGGGGGTTTAAACCGGGATTTAAAGGAAAAATGGTCAAAACTAATAAAATTAAAAATAAATAAATGACATGCATGCAACGAACAACATTCAGCAAAAAAAATCAGTATATAAAATTATCATACAAATGCACATAACTTGGACACGTGTAATTATTATTCAACCATGAGTATATAATTACCATTCAACCATGAGTAATTTAATCTAAAAATATAATTAAATAAGTAATAAGCATAAATAAACAACCAAACATTTAGGTTATCAATTATGTTATTGATAACAAGTCAACATCAAATTATAAAACGGGCCATTTTTTAGAAAAAAAGGGGGTAAAAATGGCCTTCTTTTGAATGAAAAATGATTGTTTAAAGTCAATCCATTTAAAGACCATATAACATCAAAACAAAATGGTGTCATGTAAAAAACGTGTAAACAGCTGTTTTTTCCATTTTTTGGAACAACGACAACATCGTTTTCAATTAGAGAACAATTTCAGACTTAGCTAAAAATTAAATAACTAGGAATAAGCATATTTGTTTGTTATATGCATTGATATTTACACTAATCGTATATTAGGTCGTTATGGTCCCACTACCTAAGCCTTGTTGACTATGTGTAGTATCTATATTTTTTAATATTCTTACCCTAGATTATTCGAGTCTCTAAGCACCAAAATGTTGTTTAAGGTGTTGGGAACTCAACAACATTTATTCAATGTTTAGCAATTCCTAAACATTGTTTTTCTATGTAAGTGTAAGTTTGTGATACACAGATATGTATATATCATTGCCGTGTCCTTGCAGTGTCCATGTCCATGTCTCTGTCCTAGTTTTTCGGTATTTGATGTGTCCAATGTTGCTGTGTCTACGCTTCCTAGATTGCTCTCCATGCATTCATCAATAAGAACATATTTCCATACAAAACATTGTCTATTGGGTCCAACCTATGGATCTCCATCAACCCTACTTGACCTACCCTTTTCTCTATTCTAGCTTAACTTAAACTTCTATGGGGACACTACCCATGAGTCTAGCACTAAGAGCTCATAGTTGTCTTCTCTAATTGTGTTATGTTGGACATCAGTTAGGGTTAATTAGGTTCAACTTTTGCTTCATGATTATGATGTTTTTGCCTTTATGATTGACCAATAACACTTGTCAGACATCCACTCATGTAATGGTCATCTATTTGAATTATGGCACCTCTAGGCCAGAACACTCTATCATCAACAATCATTCTCTTGCATAATCTATGATTGACCAAGAGGTCAGGCATATACTTGCATTTCTTAAGCTAACACTGATATCATATGGAGGTAAAACCATGATGAAAGAGTAAACTGCCTTTGTCATGACATTACCATTTTCTCCTCCAAGTCTTATGTAATCAGATGCAAATAGGTCTTCAACATCAAGAAGAAGCTAGATGGAACCATTGAACAATGCAAAGTTCTTTTGATTGTTACACGGTTCAAACAACATTAAGGACACCTTTAATCTAGTCATCAAAAATGGTAATTGCACCTGCAATTTCAGGAGTGGAATGCATTTATGAGGTGTTTTACTACTATGTCCTTACTGGTGTATGCTGATTAAGGATGCAAACGGATTGCATACAATATGGATCTCAGTGTTACCATATCCGTATCTATTTTTAAATTACGGATGTGTATACGAACATAGATGTCATCCAGATATGTAAAGTGCATATCAATATCCTTAAAAAATGAAGACCAATATAGATACAATAAGGATATTTCATGGATGGATGAGGATAAAAAAAATAGATATTGTAGAATATCTTTTTGAGTGGTAATCAGGAAAATTTTATTGAAAATCATTTGAAAACAAAATACATTAAAAAAAAAGACCTACCAATGAGATAAGTCACAATAACAATAAAAAAGCCCAAAAGATTTAAGCTAGATAGCTAAAAGACCCTGAAGCCAGTCCCGAATAAATGCATCGAATACATCAATGCCAACCACAATAAGGCACCCCTCCAAAATCAAAGATACAACTTTATCATGTAGATCAAGATCCAACAAGCATTTCCCCTAAAAGATTCAACGATGCCGTTTAATCTATCTAGTCCCAAAAAGTCTTTGGCCCTACAAATTTTCCTCTGTATCCCTGTCCACCTACATCTTTGGCCCTACAACTCCCAAAAAGTCTCCACAAAGCCATCAAATAGCTCTCTCCTTAGTGAAATGTACCACCACTCATGGACTATCCCACAATCCCATTAAAAGTGACAGAGGTGCTCAAGAGCCACTTCATAAAGAACACATCTGCTAGCAAGGTGAAAATCACATCTCTACAACGCTACCACGGACAAAATCCTCCCATGTAGGAGCTTCCAGGCAAAACATTGAACCTTCGTAGGGAAAAAATCATTCAAAATCAATTTATGGCAACCCAACCAAGTTCCTCTGCCACTCGTAATCAAGAAGAGTGATGCAATTGAAAAGCTCTCATCCTTGACTTACCATCAGGTGTGGAAAGAAATAGAAAGACAATTTGAGCCCATGTTATCAAGCAAAGCAAGTAGGGAAACAAAAACAAAGCTTCCCTATCCATAAGAACCCTCTAAAATCTCAAGTCCCACACAATCCTGTTTCCACATCTCACAAAACACTCTCATATACTAACAATAGGCATTACAGAGCAAAAACAAATACAAAAATCATAGTCTCAAAGGCATGAAATCAACGCAATGATCATCCCAAAACATAATCCAATTCCCACACCCCACTTGTAACTAAAGACCACACTTCACGCTCTCAACCATTAAAATTCCATCCACAACCACAAAGACCCTCTTCAGATCATACCCCACCTCCCCTACAGCCTGACCCTTATACCATTTCTCAACCACTCTCCACCAAAAAGGCAAAGAAAAAGCCCTATTAGGGGAAACCTCACTTAGACACCAAATTCACTTCTCAAGGAGAGCCAAATTAAAAGATCGAAAGCTACAAATGCTAAGACCACCCTCTATCCTAAGACAACAAATCTTATACCATGTAATCATAGGAAAACCTCTAAATAGAATGTAACCACCCTTCCAAAGAAAATTTTATTAGATACTCTCTAATTTCATTGCCACCAAGGACAGTATCCGAACGATGAATAGGAAATAGATTGACAAATTAGAAAGCACTACAAAAATCAATATCAAACGATCACTCCACAAGTCAACACTCAAATCTCCCAACAACTGCATTCCAATCAGATTGCCTTACCAAAATCCCAGACAAAGGAAGGTTCATAAACCGAATCGGAAAGCTCTAAACCTAATAGCCAAGCATCTCAACAGCATGGGAAACCAAACTTGGGTCAACTCCAACCTTAACCACAATTGATTTGATGAAATTAACCCTAAGACCGGTAATCAACTCAAAACACCCAAACATAAATCCAATGCCCTTGACCCCCTCTACTGAAGTCCCATAGAAAACCAAAGTGTCATCAACGTATTGAAAAAAGGGCACATAAAAGTCCCTATGAAAAGTTTAGAAAAAGAAGCCAGTTGCCTCAACCTTTAAACACAAACAGTTGAAAACCTCTACCATTAAAGAGAAAAGTGGTAAAAGAAGGTTACCCTGGTAGAAATCTCTACCACACCCAAAGAAACCCTTGAGACAACCATTCACAAGGATGGGAAAGCTTGTCAAGTTAATGCAATAACCCACCCATTCTCTCCATCTTACCTCAAAACTCATACAAGCCAAGACTGACATTATCATAAACTTTTTTAATATCTAATTTTGAAGCCAAGCCAAGACCACTAAGGCAACCCTTAGATTCGATGCACTCGTAGGCCACCAAAAGCCATCAAAGATTTGTCTATCACTAACAAAGGTGGTCTGAGGAGGCCCAATAAGCCCATCCATCAAAGGTTTAAGCAACTCCGTAAAATATTTAGCCACAATCTTGTACACGCCATTGAAAAGAATAATTAGTCTAGAGTTATATACATCTACAGCAGCATCCTTCTTTGCAATTATGGTAATAAATGTGGCATTTGCAACTCCAGCATCTCCCCATTAGTATAGAAATCATTGATTATATACATCACATCATCTTCCAAGATATCTCAATATTTGTGGAAGAAGAGAACTGAAAATCTATCGGAGCACGAGATTTATTGCCAGTCATCCTAAACACAACAACCTTCACCTCATCAACAGTGAAAGTTCGCTCAATAAATTCAACATACGCCCTTAAAATGTTTTTAAGACCCACACTCTTAAACCCCACTCTCACATTAAAGATTACTTTCAATGATTCTCAAAAAAGTCACCCAAGCCATCCCTAATTTCCACCTTGGTTGACCTAATCACCCTGTAACGTAATTGGGCCCTAGAAATTCGATCTTCTACCATTGGCCAAATAGTGGAAAAATTTTGAATTCCAACCATCGATCTTGAACCACAAAGCTCTCCAATGCTATCTCCAAGCAAACTCATTTGCCTTTAAATACTCTTCCAAACTGATTTTCAAATTGACCCTTGCTTTCCTGTCCTCTTCTTTCCAAACCTCAACGCCTTCTTTTTCATCAACCAAATTAATCAAACTATGCAATTTCTTAGCCTTGACCCCTACCCCCCTTAACCTCCTCTCTCACCTAGGCTTTCAAGCACTCTTTAATCTATTTCAATTTTGTACACAAGCATTTTGTTGGACTCCAACTTCTTTTAAAATCATGAAAACCCTCAACCCAACTTGATGCCACTAACCCCAGACAAGACCATCAAAGCTTTCCATATCAAACCACTTTACCTCAAAGCGAAAAGGTCGAGGGTCCCAATCAATGTCCTCAATCGATGATAAAAGTAAAGGAACTTAATGAGATGTTATTCTACTTCGACAAGACACATGAGCATATGACCACAGATCATCTCATGCATCAAAGATCAAAACACGATCAATTCAGGCTAAGGATGGGTCTTGGCACAAGTAGACCAAGTAGTCTGAACCCAACACTAGCAAATCAATCCAACCCTCATCTTATATTAACTCATTGAATTCTTTCATTCCCCTTGTGACTTGGGAGGAGCCACTACTTCTCTTGTCCAACAAACGAATGACACTTAAGTCCCCCCCCCTCACAAGCTTCTATGCCTTGTAGTGGCCGACCATCCTAAGATCATCGCACAAGAGATTCCACCAACTTTGCTCACAAACACCATACACATTCAGACATTCAACTTTATGATAATAGGGATCCCAAAAGTCAAGATTGAATAAGAGACAAGGTCAAAAAAAAACCCATCCTACACAATTACCAACCCACCCACTGTTCCCACAATATCTTTAGACACAAACTCATTTAACCACGGTCCAGAAAAAGACTAGCATATACTTAGATCAATCCCATGGAGTTTTGTTTCTTGGAGACACAGAACACCTCACAAGATTCCTCACTGCCCTTCTCTTTGTCCCATCCCTCAATCCACGGATATTCCAAAAAAGTATCTTTATGGATAATAAATTGAACCCAAACCCGTTGCACCCAAGGAGATCTAGGATGCATCAGCATCCCTAACCTCCATAATGTCCCGTAAAACTAAGATAGAATCCCTCAAACCATATAGTTCATGACCAAGATTCTACATCCCCATTGTCCACTTGACAACACAACTTTTTCTTTCTCCTACTATACACTATTGAGCGTCCCTCCCTTGAGATTCTCTTTTCTGTCACTAGTGGCAACACAACAAGACCAGACTGATGTTTTCTCGGGGGGGGGGGGGGGGGGGGGGGGGGGGGGGGGGGGGGGGGGGGGGGGGGGGGGGGGGGGGGGGGGGGGGGGGGGGGGGGGGGGGGGGGGG
>JAMKQA010011768.1:0-27518 GCA_024699735.1 Posidonia australis
CCCATGCGTAACCAGAATCCTTACCCTTTCTCTGGCCAGCATTCATCTTGCATTATCCATTAGGCACGGATCACACATGCATCTTTGCATCTTGTTTACTTTCTGCCTTTTTTGTGTTTTCTTGGTTTTCCTCGTCTTTTCATTAAAAGACTAGGTGGCGACTCCTTTCCTTATCCTTTTTTATCTTCCCTTTGGTGTTTCCGAGTCTTGTCTTTTCCTCCGAATTCACCATTTTCGCCGTGACTGTATCGGACCTCCCCGTGTGTTTCCGCACACCGGAGTAGGTTTGGTGAACCGCGCCTAGGGGTTCCACTGGCATGGTCACTGTGTGCACTAATAATGTATTCTCAGCTTGTAGGCAGCATTAGAGCATGGTGCACAGAAATTACATGTGCATGGTGTTGCCATGTTGGTTATTTCTCAAGTAAACGGCAACTGGAGAACCAAAGATCTGACATTGGTTCCATATCACAATCATCTCTTGAAGCTAATGACCAAGTTTGAGGAGATACGCTTTTCCTTTATGAACAGGGCCAAGAATGCTTACGCAGATGCACTGGCCACTCTTGCATCCTGGTTGTCCATACCAGAGGATGAAACAGTAAAGTCGTCAATAGCCTGCATGAGCATAAAAGAAGTGGATTCCACAGCAGAGCTCCCTTGGTATCACGACATCAAAGCTTACCTGGAAACTGGGAATCACCATCCAGACGCATCGGCGGCAGACAGAAAGACTATGGTCCAACTGGCCTCAAAATATGTGCTCGGAGCGGGCCACTTATACAAGAGGTCTTACAATCAGATGCTTCTGCACTGTCTTGATAAAAAGGAGGCTGATACAGTTATGTTGCAAGTGCATGTTGGGACATGCGGGCCTCACATGAATGTGGTAATATTGGCCAAGAAAATAATGTTACAGGGTTATTTCTGGTCAACCATGGAGACAGATTGTTGTCAGTTTGTGTGAAGATGTCATAATTGTCAAGTCCATGGCAATTTTATTCATGTCACCATAGTAGCTTCACAACATGTCGTCACACTCGCCTTTCTCTACATGGGGAATAGACGTCATCGGAGCTATCCACCCATTAGCTTCTAATGGACATCAGTACATCTTAGTGGCAATTGATTATTTTACAAAATGGGTGGAGGCAGCTTCTTACAAGATAGTGACCGCCTTCATGACAGAGAAGTTCATCAAGAACAACATCATCAGCCGGTACGGGGTCCCGTATTCCATCGTTTCCGATAATGGGACAAGAGTTCCATATCAGGCATCACAAATCCTCTCCGTACCGTCCACAAATGAACGGTGCTGTAGAATCCGCCAATAAGAATTTAACTAAGATTCTTCAAAAGATGGCGAAGACGCATAAGGATTGGCATGACAAGCTCCCATATGCTCTGTGGGCTTATAGAACATCAATCAGGACCTCAACAAGAGCGACTCCATATTTGCTAGTGTATGCTATGGAGGCAGTCCTACCAATAGAAGTGGAGATACCATCGTTCAAAGTCTTGAAAGAAGCAGAGCTAAAGGAGGTAGAGTGGATTGAGGACCGCCTCGTTCAATTGAACCTGATTGACGAGCATCGACTGCAAGCTATGCATCACGCACAATGCTATAATAAGCGCATGGTTAAAGCCTATCAGAAGAAGGTCCAACCAAGAAGCTTTTTGCCAGTGGACCTGGTCTTGAAGGCAATACATCTCCCTGATAGACGTGGCAAGTTTAGGCCCAACTAGCATGGACCGTTCGTGGTCAGACAAGTCTTCTCCGAAGTGTCTGTCATCCTTGAGGACATGGACCGCATCGAACAGTCGGAGCCAATTAATTCATGCTACCTGAAAAAGTACTATTAGTGATCATAAACAGTGTGTCCTTACTCTGCGACACTAACAATTTCCTTCATGCATACATGAGGTCATGATCTTCTTACATCCATGTAGCTTTACATCACAGCACATACTAACCCTCATTCAATATACACATATATAGGCTAACAGTTGTTTTCATCATCACATGCATGGATCTTAGCCCAATGATGATAGGCGGAATAAGCTTGCCAATGTGGGGAATGTATAGCACCTCCTCAGGTAGATACTATTTAGGAACCTAAGGAGTGAGGGAGCCACCTTTCATTATGAATTGGGAGAAGCATCCAAGCTCCTCATGGACCCTACACCTCCTAGAGGGAGATAAAATGTTAGGGGTGAGAGTGAGAGTGCAAGAAATAAAACAAAAAATATATTTGAAAAAGGGCATAAAAGAATAAGAAGACAGAAGTCGCAGATAGAAGTCGGCCCTAATGAGAGAGGCATGGTGGGTAGCTCTGTCCCTCCAATTTATCTTGGAGAGGAGTAGGAGTGAATACCTAGAAGACATGTTACAAAAGGGCCTAGCCAACCCTTTAAACAGCACCAGCTCCCCACCATACACCTAGTACCTATTACCTCCAAGCCAGGGATAGGGTGAACCCACATGCCTATGATGGGAAAACAATAAAGAATGAATAAAATAAAAAAGTTGGGGTATGGTCCAGTGGGGTTTGGAACGAAGCCCAAGACACAGTGACTCGTTTCCAGAGAGCCACTCAAAAACTAGGGGCTTGGATAGAGTGTAGTGAGGTTTGGATTTGTTGTTCCCTTGTACTTAGCAGTAAGCATCCCAATGTTGGGGGCACCAATAAGATCCCACAAATCATTTAGCATGCATGCATCTACTTTTTTGCAAATATTATCCTAAAAACATCACAGAGTATCGCTTGGTTCTCTTGGTTGGGATGTCACAACGATTTTCAGTTCAAGAGAATCAAGAGGACATCGCCTAAACCAGGGGCATGTAAGCTACTCTCGTCTGTTAGGACCATTTATGTCAGGCCAGGGGCATGTCAGCTGTCCTATGGTTAGACACACTAAGCCAGTACTCTACCAGGGGCATGTAAGCTGCTCTGTTTGGTCATGAGTCGTCCATGTCAAGCCAGGGGCATGTCAGCTGCTCTGTTGGTTGAGGACCCCGGTAATATGCTGGGGGTGCAATCATCAGATAATCCTGAACTTCCAAGTTGGATGGCCACATCTCAATACTTGGGTGCCTGGTCAGAACTAGTTGAAACTAGGGTTTTCCCTCAAAGTTGTGCACATGATTCAGTCTGTCCAACAACTCATTGTCCAGTCGGTTGTAGTTTATAGCTTTAGGCCAGTCTCTCTGACTTTTACAATACAATTGCGCTGTATCATTTATCTATCTGCTTTGATTTTGCTAAGTACTGTTGAATGAAGCAAAATTGAGATCTGTTTCTAAAACAGTGTTTTGAGCATGTTATGCAGGAGATCGTTTGCCCTTTCTGAGGAGTCTTGGGCCAAGAAAAGCTGAAGTGCCTTACAGATCATGGGTTTCCCTACGATGGTGTTGCCCACACACTACTCAGAAGTGCTCCTAGCATGGATCAGGCAGTTGACTAAAAGTGATCGCGACAAGTTACGGATTTGAGGAATCTCTTCAAAGCTTCTGGATATCGCGAAGGTGGAGGTTTCTCGATACTTTCTGTGTGCAGTAGCCCGATTTTGGAAACCGTCTCATCATGTTTTCAGCTTTGGGAGAATCGAGCTGACTCCAACCTTGGAAGAGGTCCACAGAATATGTTGTCTATAGAAGTTCTTGGGACCCACCGTTTTTATGCAGCGCGACGGGTATTCTTTAGTCTTGAGTGAGCTAACTAGCCTATCAACCAGTGATTGTGGTTGTCAGCTCATTTGTTTAGACGGACATTTTCCTATGCTGCAGCTAGCCTACCTTGACAAAGTAGCTGGAATGTGCGCCTCCCTAGGTGACGAGCTTTGGTTGAAAGGCTTTGTTGTCCGCTTCCTGGGAGAGTTGATTTTCAGCCATGGCCGGATGATTGTAAACATTGAAGCCGCTGAGATTGCTTTGGTGGTGGTCACCTGACAGATAGATCTAGCCCCAGTCATCTTGGCAGAAACTTACCGGGCTCTGGACCGATCACTACGCCACTACCGACACTTTCATGGCTGTGGAGCTTTTGTACAGGTATGGTTGGCTACACATCTGGGTGTAGAAGTCTTATGCCCACAACTATCAGCCTTCAAATCCTACTATCAAAGTGGCCATGCGCGCACACTCACCACAGTTCAGAAGGAGTACGAGCGTTTAGAAAGCTTGACAGAACAGAAAATCATTTGGCGCATTATTCCTTCGGCTTCTCATAATTTTGAGGCCTTCTTCAACACAATCGACATGCGGCTTATCATCGTGCCAGGGTTGACTGGTGGAGTGGAATACCACCTAATCCGTGTGATGCGACAGTTCGGTTATCAGCAGGATTCTTTTGCCTAGGGGCAAATGCTAGCGCGGTTCCAAGAGTACCCCCTGGGCTCCTACACTATGACTAAGGAGCTATCTCATTTGCTTAGTGGCTCTGTGCGATCAAGGGTTCTTACAGTCATAGAAGGGAAGAGTTGCATAGCAGATTATGAAGCCAAAGTTGAAGAGACCTGGCCAATCTATAGCACCGCACCTAGCCGTACGCTGTTTGCTAAAGCCTCGGGCTCCAAAAGATCCAGAGATGACGCAAATTCTTAGCACTCATGTCATGTTATTGGTTCTTTGCAAATTGAAATACATGTAACCATTCCATTGACTCTGATAATAAAATTCATCAGAACGATTCTTGCCAGCTTGTTTGGTTGCTTGTAATTGATGCAGAGTAGACGATTGCGACAGTATGTCCTCGATTATTCAGGATTCTACCCTCTTTTGCCTGCTAACTTGGCACTAGGAATTTTCCCTCTTAGTCGATAAGTCTGAAACTTACAAATCACCCTCTAGTTAGTAAGTCCGAAACTTACCATTCTCTCTTTTGTTCGGTAAGTCCAAAACTTAGCACTTCCCATTTTGGTCGGTAAGTCCGAAACTTACCATTCTCCCTTTAGTCGGTAAGTCCGAAACTTACCATTTTCCCCTTTTTGCCGGTAAGTCCGAAATATACCACTTCTCCCTCTGGTTGGTAGGTCCGAAACCTACCACATCCCTTTTTGGCTGGTAAGTCTGAAATTACTATTCTCCCTTTTGGTCGGTAAGTCCGAAACTTACCATTCTCCCTCTTGGTCGGTAAGTCCGAAACATACCATTTTCCCCTCTGGCCGGTAAGTCCGAAACTTACCATTCTCCCTTTGGTCGGTAAGTCCAAAACTTACCATTCTCCCTCCTGGTCGGTAAGTCTAAAACTTACCATTCTCCCTATTGGTCGGTAAGTCCGAAACTTACCATTCTCCCTCCTGGTCGGTAAGTTCAAAACTTACCATTCTTCCCTTATGCCCGGTAAGTCCGAAACTTACCACTTCCCCTCTGGCCGGTAAGTCCGAAACTTACCATTCTCCCTCATGGTCGGTAAGTCCCAAACATACCATTCTCCCTTTGGTCGGTAAGTCCAAAACTTACCATTTTCTCTCTTGGTCGGTAAGTCTGAAACTTACCAATTTCCCTCTGGTCGGTAAGTCCGAAACTTACCATTCTCTCTTTGGTCTGTAAGTCCTGAACTTACCATTTTCCCTCTTGGTCGGTAAGTTTGAAACTTACCAATTTCCCTTTGGTCAGTAAGTTCGAAACTTACCATTCTCCCTCTTGGTCAATAAGTCCGAAACATACCATTCTCCCTTTGGTCGGTAAGTCCAAAACTTACCATTTTCCCACTTGGTTGGTAAGTCCGAAACTTACCACTTCCCTTTTGTCGGTAAGTCTGAAACTTACCACTTCCCTTTTTGGCTGGTGAGTCCGAAACTTACCATTTTCCCTCTTGGTCGGTAAGTCCAAAACTTACCATTCACCCTTTGGTCGGTAAGTCTGAAACTTACCATTCTTCCCTTTTGACCGGTAAGTCCGAAACTTACCACTACCCCTTTTGGCTGGTAAGTCCGAAACTTATCACTTCTCCCTTTGGTTGGTAGGTCCAAAACTTACCACTTCCCCTTTTGGTCGGTAAGTCCAAAACTTACCATTTTCCCTTCATGGTTGGTAGGTCCGAAACCTACCATGCCCCCTTAGATCCTTAGTCAAAGAGTTTGGTATCGGTGGTGCCCTCTTTGTTTTGAGTTTCACTCCAAATGGATGGAATCAAAGCAAACTGTTTGCCTCCTTCCTTTGGGCTGGTATCCCGAACTACCCGGGCAATTCTTGTGATGCCCGATGGATTCCCCGCTCTCCTTGTTCCATCCCTCCTGTGGGCTGGTAGCCCGAACTACTCGGATGACTTCCATGATAGCAAATCATGTCTTTTAGGTGTTGATTGGTCGTCAACTTGTGTATTTGGTTATCTGTGTTGTTTTCTCTAGTGTTTGGCATCGGTTATAGCGACGGGATCTCTAGCACATTCACTAGCTGGTGGTTGGCTGTCAATTAACTATTGTTTCCTTGCAGCCCTCGATAAGGTATCTTCGTCAACTCCAAGCGATGATCCTGCTTCTCCTGATCCCAACTCCTTGTAAGAGGGGTGGAGTGTCTCTGTCAACACTGAGCATTGGTCTTTATTCCATTCATCCTCTGACCTCGCTCAGGGAGGGGCATCTGTAGACACCCCAATATGTATAGGCCAAACCCAATAACCACACCTCACTCCGACAACCACCAATGCAAAACCTAACTAACCTAAATACAAAACTAAACCCTAATCCAAACCCTAAATCTATGTTAAACCTTAATCCAAGTTCTAAACCTAGGTTAAACCTGAATTAAAACCCTAAACCTAGGATAAACCCTAATCCAAACCCTAAACCTAGGTCAAATCCTAAGTCAAATCCCAAACCCTAAAGTCAAACCTCATGTAACTAATTCCAACAAACATAACCATTTCTTAACTAATTCTAACAAACATAACCACTTCTTAACTAATCTCCAACAAACTAACCACTTCCTAACTAACCCAACCACCTTCCACTCCAGCCCTAACAACCAACTAGGCCTATAAATACCCCCTTTATGTAAGGAGAAGGGGGGAGGACATTTGGGGCTTTTGAGTTTTTTTACAAAAGTGGAGAGAGGTGAGCTCCCCAAGCCTTTCCACTCCCAACCTGAGCTACCAGAGTGTTCCTAGAAGAGAGAGGAAGCTCGTGGAGGTGAGAAACATGAGTTCTCAGCCATCTCTGGTGAGCTCCGGCATCCTCCGGTGAGCTTCGACCATTCATTCCACTACCAGACCAGGTACGCTCATCCCTGACCTCAATTATTGTTAGATATGATCTCCTAGGTCACCCCCTATCTTCCTGGATCGTTTCCAATCAAGCTAGAGGCCTCCTCTGGTCAGAATCGCTCTCCGGACCTTACTGTCCCCGTTTTCCAGTGATATAGGTGGAGGTGCTGATCTAGGGCTTGTCCCTGGTCCTAGAACCCTAGGTCTACCTCTCCTATCTTACCTCTTGCTTTTTCGCCCCTCCAATTCCCATTCCGATCGCCGCGGAGGTCTCCACCAGAGGATCGTCGGAATCGCGACATTCCGCCGTCGCCGGAGAAGATGATTGGAGCCAGAACAGGAACGCACGGCTCCAGCCACTCCACGCCACTCCGAGCTTCCAAAAAGCTTCCATGGCATGCCCCTAGTACTCCGGAGCCTTCAGATCCATGCCACGACCTCTGGAACACGCCCGCGACCTCGCTCACCAGAGGAAAAGACATCGTCAGAGTGCTTCGAAGGTGAGGTAGGTGGGAGGTCCACTCCCGCCGTTGGATGCTCGATCCAGACCGTTGGATCTTCTTCCCTCCTCTTCTTCTTGCTTCCCATGGGGTATGATCTCAAATCAGACCACGGGAAAGCCTCCGATTGTTTCTCTGGTGGTCGTCGACGGCGGAGCACCGGCGCCGACAGTCGCCGCTGCCTTTTCTTTTAAAAAACAATAAAAAACTTTTTTATTTTAATAGAATTCTAAAACTTTTCATTTGTTACATTTAGATCCTTTTTGTATTACAAATAGGTCCTTTTCTTGCTCTTAGGTCCTGAATCATTTTTCATAAATCGTTTGAATAAAGTTTTAACTGAAAATATTGCATTATGCTCCCAAAACATTCAAAATAATGTTTTCCATGTTTAAAATTTTAACAAAAAACCCCTAGAGTATCTTTTTTATGCATATTAATCCAATGTCTTTGCATTTATGACGCTAAACTTCTCTGAAACCTTTTTGAATACATATTTTGTTGGTTAAATTGCATTTAAACCCCTGAACCTCATTAAAATAACACAGAATGCATATTTTCTTTGGTTAATTTGCATTTTAGCCCTTGAAATTCTCTAAAATCATTCTGAATGCATATTTTGCTGAATAAATTGCATTTAAACAACTGAACTTCACAGAAACCCTTTTTCATGCAGTTTTCTTACCTTTTCTTCTTTACTTTGCGTATGCTTTCCCATCTCTTTCCAAGCTTGGTTTTCTCGCCATCTCACGGATTCTTTCCAATTTTTGCATCTTTAGGTTTGATTTGGCTTTCCATCGCTCGAGGGCATACAGTAGAAGGCTTAACAAAGCCGACATGGTCCCGAAATGAAGATTATTTCCCCCTTTTTGATTTTCTCGGATTTATCCCAATTTCAGCTGATTCGCGAGACGCTTTCCGAGAATTTCTTGATTTTCCTCATCGCCCAAGGGCGTACAGTGAAGCAGCATTCTTAATGCCTACATTTGTCCCTCGGATTAGCTTTTTTCCCTTTATTTCATTTCTTCTCTTTGATTTGGCATGTTTTCAATCATCTTTAGCCTACGCATTTAGAATAGGCAAGCACACATCTTTAGGACCATATGACAAGTAGGAAACCTAGAAAGACTGAGTTTTCTCGGGCGCATGGGGGTGCCTAACCCCTTCCCCATGCGTAACTAGAATCCCTACCCTTTCTCTGGCCCGCATTCATTTGTGCATTATATCCATTTGGCACGGAGCACACATATTTTCTACATCTTGTTTGCTTCTTGATTTTCTTGTGTGCTTGGTTTTCCTCGTCTTTCCATTAAAAGACTAGGTGGGGACTTCTTTCCGTATCCTTTCTTATCCTCCCTTGGTGTCTCCAAGTCTAGTCTTCTTCTCCAAATTCACCATCTTCGCCATGACCATATCGGGTCTCCTCGAGTGCTTCCACCCACCTGGTAGGGGAGAGCCGAGCAGGGTTCCACCGGCATGGTCATAGTAGTGGTGGCACTTAAACTCGTTGTATGGTAGTGTAATGAACCTGGCTCCATGCCAAACTCTTTAAGGTCCTTCACCTGCCTTTTTCTTTTCAATACCACTGAGAAAAGAAAAGAGGACAAACTAGGCAAATGAGGCCTAATGGATTACCTAGGAAAGAACTGAGAGAGAGAGAATAGACCCCTAAAGTTCCAATAACCTCAGAGCATGTCAGCTCAGACACTGTAACGTCAACTATTCTAGGGTGTGCACGTGTGTGTGCAAGCGTGTGTGTAGGTGTATGTGTGTGCTGCCTCCTGTGTGTTGACGACAATGCCTCCATTGTCAATCAAATCCTAGATAGCATTTTGAATAGTGTGACACTTGTTTGTCAAATGTCAACAAGTGCGATGGAATTGGCAGAACAAGTTAGTGTTATGCCACTTGGGAAGCGGGTCCGATGGTGGACGAACCTCTAGTAGCTGTAGGAATGGCACAACTTTGGGAAAGATGTCGCTCAATGAATCTCCGAGTGGGGTGAAGTCACCTTCTTTACGACGAGGCTGCCTTTGCTGTTGTTGCTACCCTTGTTGTACTGATGCAATGAGACGCGTCGGTTCAACGGTGGTATGTGGATGTGTAATGCATGCTGACCTAGATGTTGGTGAGGATGGAGACATGGATGTGGGTACTATGCCAACAACAAAGGTCCCACTGTCAATCAAAGTCTGAACGACATCCCGCAGAGTGTGGCAATTATTAGTTGAGTGTCCCGGGGCTTGGTGATAATTGCAATATGCGCTCGCGTCGTACCACAGAGGGAGTGGAGTTGGTGAAGGAGGTAGATCCGGGAGTCTCAGAAGCAACATAACATGAGGAAAAATAGCGCTCAGCGACTCGCCTAGTGGAGTGTAGTCGCTTTCAATGCGACTGGCTCATTTCTCCTTAAGCTACTGTCCTTGTTGAGCCGATGTAATGTGATGCATCGGCTCGATAGTGAGAGGTGTGTGCCTAGGTGCAATGACGACCTACGTGCTGGGACTTAATCCTAATGTTGAGGTGGGTTTTGTGTATGTTGTGTTGTGCGTGGTGTTGAGTGCATAAGCAACAGCTGTGGCATCAGTATGGCTCCGGGCGACGAACTCGAGAAATGTTGTACTCTCGCACAACTAATGGATTGATTCCTAAGTGACTGTGATGCATGCTGTGACGAATGCAGTTGTGGTGCAAGAGGCAGATATAACGCCCCCATCGTCGGAGCAGAGGAATGCTGGGGCGATGGTATAGGCGATAATGTAGTGGAGTGAGCCTGCAATGCTATGGTGGTTTGCACCGGAACCTCAGAGGTCGAAAGAAGAGGACTCTCAACATGATCAAGAGAAAGGGCCATGTGCTCGAACCCTCAGGCCAAAGCTCTCAAATACAGAGCTTGTGTGGCCAAAGACCCATCTAAAGATTGCTCTAAAGACAAGAGTAGAACAGATATGGCCCCTAAAACAGATGCAACCGTAGCTGGTTGAACTCCTGAAACAGGAGGGCCCGAGAGACTGGGTGCAGTTGGCAGAACTTCTGGGACCCATGTGGTATTCACCTCGATCGAATCAGTGACGAGCCATAGATTGGCTTGTGTCTACCACTGTCCCGAAAGAGGAGATAGGGATCCTCCATGATTCCCAAATAGTGACACACAGAGAGAAGAAGAAGCAGTTAAAGTGAGAGACGGAAGATCTAAATGTGGATCCCCCTTCAAAACAATAATCAGAGGCTTGTGTGTCTGCAGGGCCATGGCTAACCGCAAGCGAAATAAAAGGAGTTGCGAAAAAAGACAAGGGCACGAGCTCTAAGACTAACTACTATCAAAAGGTGACCAATAGCTCGGAAAAGTCAAGAGAAAGCAACCACAGGAGGTTACCCGTAATGGAGACACCTGAGCTCCTAGCTGAGGACCTCACAACAAGCTACCTGAGAAAACAGGTAAGAGAAATAGGTATCAGAACCTAGACGACAGCGCAAAGACAAATGCGAGTTATTAAAGTGGCATGCCATGACACAAAATGTAGATGAATGTCCTAAAGTGCACTCTCTCACCATGTATGTCCCATATGGGGTTGACCACACGAGACGCACTCATGGGTTTTAGGTTTTGACTCTATTCAGAAAAGTAGGTTCCCGTTCTAAATGCTGGCCGAAGCATGGGCAGTGAACGGGTGGTGCGTTGGTGGCCTCGTCTTCTACAGTAGCATGGAGCTGTACCCTCTACTAGCACTGACATGACCCTAGACAAGGGGGACAAACTAGCAACACGCCCTACACCAAAGCTATAGAGCAGGCTACCAGAATTGTCCTTGGCAAACTATGGGTGGACTCAGAGGAGAAGATGCATGCTTTCTAAAATGATCATTCATGCAATATGCTTTTGTGTCTTTTACTTGTGTTTTATTAAACAATGGGGAATTGTTAGCATTTGTCTCTAGTTATGCCTTATTGTGTGTTTATCTGAGCTTGTGTGTTTTGTTTTAACCAGATTGGGAGGCAAACATGTCTGTACTCTCCTAATGATGGCAAATACAAAAGGGGGACAAAACACACTATCATGGCATCTAAACAGTCACTCAATGAAGCAAAAGACATTAATATGGCATGTGCTAGTGTAGTGCTCACAAGTGAGTGAATAAAAGCAAGTATCAACAAAAAAAACATGAATTTGGTCATATGCATGTGCAGTGGCATAGCAATAGTGTCAAAAGGCCCAAAAAGGCATGTTCAGTCAACTATGTACAAGCAAATAGAACAAGCAAACAAGCGCAATGTATATAGACCAAAGACAAGTAAGAGAACAAAAACGAAATCCAGAATCTTGTTATCCCCAGCGAAGTCGCCAGTTCCTGTGACCATGCCGGTGGAATCCTACACAGCTCTCCTTTGGTGCGTGGAAGCACACGAGGAGTCCCGATATGGTCACGGCAAAGATGGTGAATCCAGAGATGATGACTAGGCTCGGAAACACCAAGGAAAGATAAGAAAGGATAAGGAAAGGAGTCGCCACCTAGTTTTTTAATGGAAAGACAAGGAAAACCAATCACAAAGGGAAAAAACCAAAAGAAACCTAGGCAAAGAAAATATATGCATGCTCCGTGCCTAATGGATGAAATGCACAAATCAATGCGGGCCAAAGAAAGGGTAAGGAATCTTGTTACACATGGGGAAGGGGTTAGGCACCCCCATGCACTCGAGGAACTCGGTCTTTCTAAGTTTCCTACTTGCCAATGGTCTATTTGTGTGTATGCTTGCTTATTCTAATGCACATGCTATATATGACTGGAAAACATGCTAAATCAAAGAAATGAAGAACAGAAAAGAAAAAGAATTGATAATCTGAGGGACAAATGTACGCATTGATAATGCCACTTTACTGTACACCCATGGGCGATGAGGAAAATCATCAAAATTGAGAAACTCTCAGAAAGCATCACGTAAATCAGCGGAAACTCGAAGAAATCCGAGAAAATCAAAATGGGGAAAATAATCCTCATTCGGGACAATGTCAACATTGTTAGCATGTTAATGTACGCCCTTAGGTGATGGAAAGCCAAATCAAATCAAAATCGTGAAAGTCGGAAGAAATCCTAGAAACAATGGGAAAACCAAGCTTGAAATGAGTTAGAAATGCGTGCACGATGTAAGGAAGAAAACATGAGAAAATATGCATGAAAAATAGCAACAAAATGTACAAAATGCATGTGTGAGTGTAAAAATGTAAATTCCAAGGGCTTTTGTGCTGAATTCCCAAATTCTAAATGAAAATTGAAATTTTGAGGCTAAATCATTAAGGAAATACATTTTATGTAATTTTGAAGGAATCTGGAGTCAAATGTGCAAAACTGTCCATTTTTGGTCAAATTAAAGATTCCTAGGGGTCAATATGCAATTTTGCTAGTAAAACATGTATTTAATGCAATTCTGAAGAAATGTAGGGTCAAAAGTGCAAGAAAAAGAGTTCATGTTTAAAAACAAAAAGTTTCAGGGACTGACATGCAAATTTAACCTAGAAAACATGCATTCAATGAGAAATTAGTAAAATTTAGGTGGGAAAATGGAATTTAGTCACATTTGAGCAAATATTTGAATTCTCAAGGTTTTATTTGCAATTTAAACAGAGAAATTTGCATTTAGAACTATTTCAACAAAGCTCAGGGTTTCAAATGCAAAAATGCTAGATTTAAATGCATGAAAAGTAACTCTAGGGGTATTTGTCAAACTTTTAAACCTTGAAAACACTAATAAAGACTTACAGGGGTTCCTCTGTAATATTTTAGATCAAATATTATTTAAAATGATTTAAAATCTATTGCAGGGACCTAAAGGAAAGAAAAAAGGACCCAAATGTAAGAAATATGGACCTAAATGTAAGGAAAAGAAAACAACAGAAATTTATTCAAAGAATTTTTTTTTTTTTTTTATAAAGAAAAAAGAGCGACAGCCGACGGTGATGGAACTCCACCTTCGACGACAACCTGGGATGCCCCTTCAAGGCATCGTGACGCCCGATCATCCATCAGGCTCCACTAGGAGCAAGAGGAGAAAGAGGGGAGAAGATCCAATGGTCTGGATCTAAGGTTCGATGGCTGGAAATGGCCCCCCACCTCCCTCACCATCGATGCGACTTTGGCGACAGCGTTGAGGAAGACAATGGTTCCAAAGGGCTACAGCGCGATGCTCAGGGCTTCGGGATGCTTTGGAGAACGGAGAGGATGAGTTTCCCTGGCTCAAGCTGCAAGAATGGGACACTCCTCTCATCCTCTAGTCTAGCTTGCCGTTGACGTAATCCAACTCCAATGAGCTTGACTGTGGAGGTGATTCAAGGCGCGAGGCTTGGCTTTGATGGCTCTAGAATGCTGGGGACGCGTCGAATGTTTTTGGAGGCTTGGAAAGGCATGGCGAAGCTGGAGGCGCTCGATCGCGCCCCATTACCAGTCATCTTCCCAGACGACGGTGACAGAGCCCGACTTCGGTGATCTTCTCTTGGTGCCTTCCACAGCAACTGAAGCGGAGTTTCGACTGGTGGAGAAGCAAGAGGAGGTCCAACAGGAGATGTTCGAGCACCCTGGGGCATGAATTGACCACTAGATTTGTGCCCCACCTCTGTCGCCAGAGAACTACACCAACGAGGCCTGAAGCCACAATTCCAGCCAGGGAACACCTCTAACTCTATTGGAATCGACTGGGGAAGGAAGAGGGAGACCTAGGAAGCTATTTTTGAAGTAAATTGAGGCTAGTTGAGGGCATACCTAGTCTCGCAGTGATCAGCAACATCCCTCTTCAAGCTAGGCCACCAAAAGTTCCATTTCAGGTGTCAATACATGTTCGTACTCCTTGGATGAATAGTGTACCTAGACCGATGCACTTCATCGAACAATCTCTACCTCGCCTCATACTATGGTACGTACAGCCGCATATCATATCTCAACTCTCCATATGCCCCAACAGAGAAATGAGGCTCTCCACCAACCTCTAGTTTCCCAAACACAACTTGAACAAACGGATCCAGCTGTTGACAGGCGACAATAAACTTGATCAACTTGGGGCGAATAGACAGGTTGGCCACCCAGGCACCAACCATTCCCTGAGCTTGCCGCTTCGGTCTGTAGCTCACCAAATCCTCTAGCATGGTCCACTCCTTAACCATTACGCTTGCCAACACATACTTACGCTGACTCAAGGCATCGGTGACCACATTGGCCTTCCCAGGGTGGTAGGACAGGCTGATATCACAGTCCATCAGATACTCCACCCACCGACGCTACCTTAGGTTGAGGTCCCTCTAAGTGAAGATATACTTAAATCTTTTATGATCGATGAAAACCTCAAACTACTCTCCATACAGATAGTGTTGCCAAAGCTTGAGAGCGAACACTTTGGTGGCCATCTGCAAATCGTGGGTAGGGTAGTTCTTCTCTTGATCATCTAGCTGGCATGAAGCATATGTGATGACATTGCCATGTTGCATCAGAACACATCCCAACCCAACGCCATTGGTGTCACTATACACAGTGAAGCCACCACTTTCAAAAGGCAGAGCCAACATAGGGTGGAAACCAAACGAGACTTCAACTCTTGGAAACTCGCCTCAAAATTCTGATTTCAACAGAATGGAACCCCCTTCCTGGTGAACTCTATTAGAAGCACAGCTATGGAGGAGAAATCCATGATAAACATCCTATAATAATCCACCAGACCCAAGAAACTCTTGACTTCACCACAGTCCTGGGTTGCTCGCAACTACTCACCGCCACGACCTTGGCTTGATCTACTCTGATGTCTTCACCAATAATCAAATGGCCAAGGAACATAACCTCACTCAGCTAGAACTCACACTTGGAGAATTTGGCATACAACTGATGACACCTCAGCATATCCATAATTACTCTTAGGTGCACGGCATGAGTTTCCACATCAGGAGAATAGACCAGCATGTCATCAACAAAAACCACAACAAACTAGACTAAAAAAAGACTGGAAATCCTATTCATCAGATCCATAAATGTAGCCGGTGCATTGGTCAGGCCGAAAGGCATGACCGTGAACTCGTAATGTTCGTACCACATCCAGAAAGTAGTCTTCTAAATATCTAAGTCTTGTATCTTTAACAAGTGATACCTTGACCTCAGATCAATCTTCAAGGACACAGATGCAGACTACAACTAGTCAAACAGGTCATCAATGCAAGGCAAGGGATACTTGTTCTTCACTGTGATCTGGTTCAATATCCGATAGTTTATACATAGTTGGAGCGAACCATCCTTCTTACGGACAAACAAGATAGGTACTTCCCACGAAGATACACTCGGCCTAATAAACCCCTTGTCCAACAACTCCTGTAACTGAGTCTTTAGTTCTCGCAACTCCACTGGCACCATGCGATAGGGAGACTTCAACACAACACCGAACCTAGAATCAGATCGATCAATAACTCTATTTCCCTGTGAGGTGACATACTAGGCAAATCGTTAAGGAAAACGTCAGGATATTCACACACCACTGAGATGTTGTGAACACCTAACTCAAGAGAAGTAGAGGTAGCTATACTGGCTAGATACCCCACACAACCCTTGACCAAAGACTTATAAGCCTTCATAGTCAAAATGACAAGCTTAGGCTCACCTTGACACCTACCTTGCACAAAGAAAGACCCATCCTCAAGAGACCCAAAATAAACTCTCCTTTTAGCACAGTTGATCAAAGCAGACTGTTGTGCCAACTAATCCATGCCGAGTATGACGTTGTACTCTTGCATGTCCATCATGATCAGGTTGACGTCAAACTCTCTATCGTTCAACGTCAAGTCGACAGACCGCAAATACCTCCATGTCAAACTATGCTCCACCAATGACGTTACCACTTTGATATGAAAGGCCAGTCTAGTTGGTCTCTCTCCCAACTCTACTGCGAAAGACTCAGAGACAAAGGAGAAAGAACTCCCTAAGTCAAACAACAGTTTGGCCATTCGGCCTGCCACAATAAAAGAACCTGATGGCCAAGCAAAACAACAACACCACATCCATATAATCGGGCTGATGTCCAGGTTACAATGATGTTACAACAATCATAGAGGCTCACCAAAACCAACTAGTAGTCCTTACCATCAACTACATCTCTCAAAGTTCTAGTGCCTAGAGCTGCAATGATAAACACCAGTCCCCTAGTCGGTTGTTGTGGTGTGCTTCCTGCCTCTTAGGCGGTTCTAGGTAGGATCTGTGAACAAGTCATGCCTTTCCATAGTTGTAGCACACCACTGGGGCTAAGGTCCACCAAGGATGATGACAAAATGCAGACATATGGCCCACCTGACCACAATTGAAGTACTGGTTCTCACCAGGAGAACTGGACCTTGTCTGATTAACGCCACTCTGCTACTCCCAGCAAAATTCCATCGGCCTGCAGAGAAAACACTGGACCTCCCCTTCTACTTCTTCTCGGGACTATTTGAACTACTAGCACTCGGAGGACCGAAGAAAGAGAACCAAGAGGTAACAGAAGACTTACACTTCCCTTTGGGATGGCTCTCCAGATACTTTTGATGCTCTGCTTTGAAGCAATAAGCCATCCCAACCATGTCCTTCACAGTGTGACATCGACAGCCCATCACCTTCACCTGTAGCCATGGATTCAAGCCTTCTAGAATCTTCTGTGCCTACTTCCCCTCAAACTCATAAGCAAGAGCGAAATGTTCTAGTTGGTCGAACTCAGTCTCATACTCGAGCACCGACATCGTGCCCTACTCCAGACTACAGAAATCTCAACAAAGTTGCTCCTTCACATGAGCGAGGAATACTTGTCATAGAAGGGCCTTGAAATCCTTCCACTAGATGTTGACAGTTACTGAGTCTGGGAACTTCAGCTGCCTCATAGACTTCCACCACTTATCTGCCTCACCATTTAGCAGATAAGTGACCAACTGCACCCAATGCTCCTTTGGACACGTCTTGCTCTCCAACATCTTCACTACCTTCTCCAACCAGGCCTAGCTCTTCTTGGCACCAACTTTCCCTTGAATGATGGCAAACAAAGCTTTGTGAACTAGCTCAGCCACGGGTCACCTGACAGCTTAGTGGCACTACTCTTGCTAAAGGCATGAGAGATCCCATAAACCAAGCTCCATAATTCAGTACGAACCGCCATCCATCCACCCACATCCTCTCGAGGCTCGGATTCCTCAGTAGGGGCCTTGCCATTACATCCACAAGAAGGCATAGGGCAAGGGGATAGGCGAAACTCCTACACCACAAATAGAATAACAACCAAAAAACCATGAAGAAAGCCAGGTGTAGACTTTACCATTCATGCAAAACCTATGGAGTCTCTAGACTGGACACTCTAGGCTAGTGCAATCTAGTGGACCTGGTGTTCAAAACATAAAATATCTTAATACAAGATCAGGGCTTGGATTGACAGACCGAAATGGAATGGTCAACCAAACCTGGGCTTAGGGCACCAGTTTAGTAGAATAAAAAACCACTCAGTTGATTGAAAACCCCTAATTCGACAGATCAATAACGTTTGATCGACCAAACCAGGAATTCTGTCAACACCCAAGACTTCTAGAACAACTGAGTAAACGAATTCGTTCGATCGAACCAGGGGTCAAGGGGATAATCTGCAACAAAACGGCATACCGAAATAATTCGACATGCCAAACCAGGACATTGTAGGGCACCCCGAAATGGAACGCAAAGCCCAATCCTACAAGCCACCAATCCAAACGATGCAAGCAATATATCAAAATGAAGATCTCGACGACATCTTCCAAACCAGACAAGGAACACAAAGATCCATCAAGCAAGTTTCGAGAAATCAACAGAAAACACAAAGAGGGCACTATTTACCCCAAATCATAAATACGGTCATAAATGATCCACAAATGCACAATAAATTCTATAAAATTTACTACAATTACCAACACACTATCATGCAACTATGGTACAAATTTGGAACCAAAAGAAAATCTACAGGGTGTGTACCTCCACTAAAGGCACAATAGCAACGAGCGGCGAACGACAGACGACGACACTCCTCCTCCTCCACGAGCTACTCTTCTCCTCCTCCATGTGACGATGGCAGCACGATGACGAGTGCATCATCACTTCTCTAGCCATCTTTCTCTCTCTCTCTCTCTCTCTCTCATCTCACCTCTCTCTCTCTCTGTTTGTCTCTCCTCCCTCCAACCAAGAAGAAGAAGAGGAAGGGGTGGGGGTGGGGCCTTGGGGAGAGAAAAGAATGAAGAAAAGGAAAGAGAAAGAAGGGATGGAAAGAAAGGAAACCATAAGCACGAAACCAGACCACATGACCTTCCACGTCTATGTGATTCGTGCAAATTGAGATCTGCCACTAGAGCACAGAGTGAACCCTCAAAACTCCCATAAGGGTCGACACAGCACCTGAACCACACTACACCAAAAAGGCCAGAAACCTACTAATCCAGGCCTAAGACACTACGAAAGCTGTGTTTCCCATTAAACGTAGGGGACTTAGGGTCTAATGACCCACAGCTCCATTAAAATATCTAGCCAAAACACTACTTTATAAATTTGGGTTGTTACATTGTAACGACCTCCAAGTCGTTACCACTAAACCTAGCTATAAATTTCCATGTAATCATTTCTTTTATCTTTATTATTAACCTACAATTACACTAATAATGCAACTAAGACTAAGTACTCTCAATAATAAAATAAAACCACTAAATAATAGAAATAAAACTAAACTAACACTCACCTAGATACCCGATGTGTGGCGACGTGACTCCTCTTATATGCACTAGCAACCAGCATCTACTATCCAGCACCTGCTGAAATGCACATAACAAAGCACACGTGAGTGACCACTCAATGGTAACCTAGCACGCACCCCACCTACAACTCGACGACCTATGCTGAGGGCAACCAAGCACAGGCATCACACACAGATGTCATCAAACCAAAAGGGCAATCTACTGACGCCCAACACACAAGCATTGGGATCCCACACGGATGCTGCAACACTAAACCAGATAGTCTACCATTGCCTAGTAGGTCAAAAAATCACAAAACCATGCCTTTGAAACCATTCTTTTCTTTTCCTTTTCAAAATCATGTGCATGCTCTTTCAAAATCTTTTATACACACTCGAGATGGTCACTCTTGCTAAGTCAAGCCCAAAAACCACAACTACAGAACCTGTGCTCTACACAACATTAGCCTCTCTAGGCCCAAGCACAACACCAAGTCATGGAGCCTCTGCTCCTAAACCACGAAGCCACCACTCCCAAAACAACGAAACCACTGCTCCAAAAACACTATGCCGCAACAGGCGCTAAAGCTACGGCCTCCTCTAGGCCTAGAGCTCGATTTCTTGAACCAGGACACCACACAAATACAAGCACAAATAGTGTGTTGAACTATCCGGTGCCAAGTAGACAACATTGGCCACAAGTAATCCACCGAGGAGCGACCACAGCATCTATACTACCATGGTGCGCCACCCTGTGTAGGAGCAACGTCGTCCTGTGATTCTCCCACCTAGAGAACCCTTACAAAGCCAACTCCTCCTAGGAAAGCAGTCCTGTCTCTTAGGACGTTACCAGCTACAGGATGCGTGTCCCACCCGCATTGGCCATCACAGGTTATGCCTCCTCACAGTGCCCTCCACACAATGCTCAAGAAGGATTCTCATACCTTCACACCCAACAACACCTGAGTCTTAGAGCTCACAATGACAGTAGGAGTTTCATACATCTCCATCATGTCACGAAACACTTCAACCTGTGGACCACAACCATAACCTCGAAACAACAATCAAGGAGTATCATACCTCCAAGACCCGACAAACCTCAGGCTCAGGTGTCTTAGCCCCCAACGCAAACAAAAAGCACTGGAAATCTATTTCCAAAATCATTTCCAATTCTATACTTTCCTCTTTCCAAAACTCTCTTTTTGGAAAACCTTTTCAAAACCATTAAATATCCTTTAAAACTCAAGAAACACTGTGCCCAACAGCGACATAGAGACCAAAGGTCGAGAAACCACAATACAAAACATAGCCTCGACAACTCTCTTGTCAAGCCTTGGCAAAACACCTTCGGAGCATCTAGATTCACAAGCACCACACTCAACTCACGACCACAACCCAAGAAAACACCAACAAAAATGTCCTCGAGTGTCAAACCCACCCAGAAGACACCACAACAAAGCAAACACAACCAGAATTCCACGCTCTGACACCAAGTGTAAGACACCTACTAACTCGTGTCCCTTGGAAGTACAACCAGATTGTCTCAAACACTTGGAACAGTGTCATTGAATATTTCATTTAGTGCACCACACACAAAACCATACAAGCCCTAGACCTAGGGATGCTATCATTATCCCTAAAGTCTAGTCTAAACCATCTAGGGAGAGAACTTATTATTTCTAAATCATATCATCTTTTATTCTACCCACACCCTAGGTGGAATCTTGCTAATTCATTTTAGGCAAACACTATAATCATTCTAATGGTTATCCTAACCATTTATGCCATTATATTAATCTCCCCAAGATTTCATCACAGTTTCCACCCATCATCTTGCACATCCATTCAGTCTTGTCATGGCATACATGTTAGCATGATTAGAGCATGATCCGGGTTTAGCAAACATCCATCTTGCCTTTAGCGAGCAATTAGACTAGAAAGACTGAGTTTCTCGAGTATATATATATATGTATGTATGTATGTAGGTATGTTTGTATGTATATATTTATATATATGATGTGTGACCACGCTGGTGGAACCCTACACAGCACTCCAAGGTGCATGGAAGCACACGAGGAGTCCTGCTACGCTCACGACGAAGATGGTGAATCCAAAGAAGGAGACTAGACTCGGAAATGCCATGGAAAGATAAGAAAAGGATAAGGAAAAGGAGTCGCCACCTAACCTTTTAATGGAAAGATGAAGAAAACCAAATACAAAGGAAAAAACCTAAAGAAATCAAGGCAAAGAAAACACATGTATGCTCCGTGCTTAATGAATGTAGTGCACAAATCAATGTGGGTTAGAGAAAGGGTAAGGATTCTTGCTATGCATGGGGAAGGGGTTTGGTACCCCCATGCACTCGAAAAACTCGGTCTTTCTAGGTTCCTTGCTTGCTAACAGTCAATTGTGTGTATGCTTGTCTACTTTGAATGCACATGCCTAAGATGACTGTGAAAATATGCCAAATCAAAGAAATGAAATGAATAAAAGAAAAAATGATAATCCAAGGGACAATGTAGGCATTGAAAATGCCACTTTACTGTATGCCCTTGGGCGATGAGGAAAATCTTGAAAATCAGGAATACTCGGAAAGCGTCACGTAAATCAGCAGAAACTCGAAGAAATCCGAGAAAATCAAATTGGAGAAAATAATCCTCGTTCGGGTCAATGTCGGCATTGTCAAACCTGTTAATGTACGCCCTCGGGCGATAGAAATCCAAATCAAATCAAAATCGTGAAAATCAGAAGAAATTTCGGAAATAATGTGAAAACCAAGTTTGAAATAAGTTAGAAATGTGTGCATGATGCAAGGAAGAAGGCATGAGGGCTCATGCAAGAGAAAAGGGTAGCAATAAGTACAAAAAGAAAGCATGTGTGAAATATGGAAAATTCCAAGGGCCTCTGTGCAAGAATCACCTATTCTGAATAAAAGCTAGGATTCTAGAGCTAAATTAGCAAAAAAACTTAGGAAAACACATTTTATGAAATTTTGAAGAAGTTGGGGGTTAAATGTGCAACATTGTGTATTTTTTGTCAAAATCAGGATTCCTAGGGTCTAATCTACAATTTGGTCAGTACAACATGTGTTAATGCAATTCTGAAGAAATCTAGGGCTAAATGTGCAAGATAATGGACTTACGTTTGAAATCATGAAACTTTAGGGACTGTTCTGCAAATTTACCCTAAAAAACACACATTCCATGTAAATCATTGAAGTTCAGGGTTTAAAATGCAATTCTGAACACATTTGAGTAAAAATTTAAAACTCCAGGGTTTAATTTGCAATTGTGTCAGAAAAATCATGCATTCAAAACAATTTCAATGAAATCCAAGGTTTTCTGTGCAAATTATGGACTGAAGATGAATTAAAAGTAATTTAGAGGGTTTATGTCAAAAAATAGAGCTTGGAAAACATTAACAAAAATGTTCATGGGTCACACTACAATTCTTCAAAACAAATCATTGTTGAAATGTTTACAAATCTCATGTAGGGGCTTAAATGCATGAAATAAGGACTAAACTGCAATAAAATAAAAGATATAGAGTTTTTTTTTAAAAATTTATCATTTTATTTTTTTTTTAGAAAAAGCGACGACCACCGCTGATGAAACCCCGTCGTTGACCGCCGCCGATGAAACCCCATCGTCGATTGCCATCTGGGATGTCCTTCGAGGCCATCCCGATGCATGATCTAGCATCCAAGCCCTCTGGGAGCATGAAGGAGGTAAGAGGAACACATCCAACGGCTCCGATGAGGCACTGCATTCGAGAGGTGGCTTCCCTCCTCCCTCGCATTCGACACAGCTCCAGCGACGGCGTCTGACAAAAGGAGGTCTTTGGAGGCAGTGGCGCGCATTTTTAGGCTCCAAGAAGGCTAAGAGTGCGGAGAAGAAGATTTTCGTCCATCCAGAGACAAGATACGTGTCATTCTTCTTCCTCTTGATCAAGCTCTAGTTCAACTCTGGCGACAGCGACTGTGGGGGAGTATCGTGGATTGAATTGAGGCGTTGATGCTTCCGATGTGTTGGGGGAGAGCAGGGGAGCATGTCCCGGGGGTCTGCGAGGCGCTGCGAGGAGTGAAACGCCCAATCATGCTTCACTGTAGGCCGTTCTTCTCCGATGACAGCGACTACGCATCCGACGAGCTCTTCCTGGAGGCTTCCAGAGGATACTTCGCGGCGTCTCAAGGGGACCAGGCCCAACAGGATGGAGCACTCTAGGGCATGAATCACTTATTGGATTCGTGCCCCCACCTCCTTCATTGGAAAATTGCATTTGGCGACCCAAATTTTGCCTGATTCCGGCCAAGGGAACCTTTTGGCTTACTGGAATCGATTGGGGAAGGTAGAGGAGGACCTAGGGAGCTAAATTGGGAAGAAATTGAGTTCAGATTAGAGCTTACATAAGCTTGCAATGATGGAGGTCACCAAAGCTCGTTGGAGTTGGCCTGACCCTTGAATTCCTCTCCTCTCTGAGCTTCCTCTCTATCTGAGACTCCTCTGGTTGCTCTGGTTGGGAGAAAACTCTTTGGTTGCTCTCCTGTCAAATTGCCCAAGTTTTTTCTCTCCTCTTTTTTCCCTTTTTTTTTTTTCCTTCGTTGCAAATAGGGGGTATTTATAGGCTTGCAATGGCTAGGTAGTATGTTATAGGTGGTTGGAGGTTGTTATGGTGGAGTGGGAAGTGATTAGGGTTGTTATAGGTTGCTTGAAGTTGTTATAGGTGGTTAGGTTGTTATGGTGGAGTGGTAAGTAATTAGGGCTTGTTGTAGGTTCTCAGAAGTTGTCATAGGTAGTTAGAGGTTATTATGTTGCAGTTGGAAGTGGTTAAGGTTGTTATAGGTTGTTAGGGTTTAGGTTTAGGATTTAGGGTCTTGGATTAGGGTTTTTAGGGTTTTGGATTAAGTTTTGAATTAGATTTAGGGTTTTGGATAAGATTTTGAATTATGTTTAGGGATTTGGATTAGATTTAGGGTTTTGGATTAGGTTTTGAATTAGGTTTTGGTATTTCGATTAGATTTAGGGTTTTGGATTAGGTTTAGGTTAGTTTTAGGGTTTTAGATTAGGTTTTGAATTAGGGTTAGGGATTTGGATTAGATTTAGGTTAGATTTAGGGTTTTGAATTAGATTTTGTGGATGAAATTAGGTTTGGATGTTGTGACCATGTCGATGGTACCCTGCATGGCTCTCTTTACCGGTGCGTGGAAGCACACGAGGAGTCCCAATACGGTCACGCGAAAGATGGTGAATCCGAAGAAGAAGACTAGACTCGGAAACACCAAGGAAAGATAAGAAACGATAAGGAAAGGAGTCGCCACCTAGTCTTTTAATGGAAAGACGAGGAAAACCAAACACAAAGGAAAACCAAGAAGAAAACAAGATGAAGGAAACATGTATGCTCCATGCCTAATGGATGTAATGCACAAATCAATGCAGGCCAGAGGAAGGATAAGGATTCTTGTTACGCATGGGAAAGGGGTTAGGCACCCCTATGTGCCCGAGGAACACGATCGTTTTAGGTTTCCTACTTGCTAAATGGTCTATTGGGTGTGTGCTTGCCTATTCTGAATGCGTATGCTAAAGACGATTGAAAAAAACATGCCAAATCAAAGAGAAGAAAAGAATAAAAGGAAAAAAGATAATCCAAGGGACAAATGTAGGCATTGAGAATGTCGCATTACTGTACACCCGTGGGCGATGAGGAAAATCATGAAAACTCTCGGAATGTGTCACGCAAATCAGCAGAAACTTGAGGAAATCTGAGAAAATCAAATTGGAGAAAATAATCCTCATTCGATATAATGTCGGCATTATTAAGCCTATTAATGTACGACCTCGAGCGATGGAAAGCCAAATCTTGTCAAAAAAGGCGAAAATCGAAAGAAATCCGGGAAACGATGGGAAAACCAACCTTGCAAAGATTTAGAAATGCATGCAAAATGTAAGGAAGAAATCACGAGAAGACATGTATGAGAAAAAAAGCAACAAATGTGCAAAATGCTTGTGAGAGTGTAAAAAAGTAAATTCCAGGGGCTTTTGTGCGAAATTCCCAAATTTTCAATAAAAACTAAAATTCTGAAGCTAAATCATCAAAAATACATAGAAAAACACATTTCATGTAATTTTGAAGAAATCTAGGGTCAAATATGGAAATCAGTGCATTTTTAGTCATATTGAAGATTCCTAAGGGTTAAAATGCAATTCTGCCATCAAAACATGTATTTAATGCAATTTTGTGGAAGTTCAAGGTAAAATATGCAAGGCAACGAGTCCATGATTGAAAACAGATAATTCCAAGGGCTGACATGTAAATTTAACCTAGAAAACATGCATTCAGAAGAATTTTAATGAAGATCAGGGGTTTAAATGCAATATAACCAGAGAAATATGCATTCAGAATTATTTTATTGAAACTCAGGGGTTTAACTGAAATTTAACCAAAGAAATATGCTTTCAGATTTATTTTATTGAAGCTTAGGGGTTTAATTGCAATTTAACCTGAGAAATATGCTTTCAGAGGTATTTTCATGAAGTGTAGGGTTTTGAGTGCAATTTTTTGTACTTAAATGCATGAAAAGCAAATAAAGGGGGCTTTTTTCTAACTTTTAAGCTTGGAAAAGATTATTAGGAAAACTCATGGGGCACATTGCAATATTTTCAAATCATACTTTATTCAAACGATTTTAAAAAATGTGCAGGGACCTAATAGTAAGGAAAAGGATTTATTTGTAAGAAAATAAGGACCTAAATGTAACAAAACAAAAGTTTCAGAAATTTAATCAAAGAAAACTTATTTTTATTATTTTTTTAAAAGAAAAAGAATTGACGGCCACCAACGACGGAACTCCGTCGTCGACGACCGTCGAAGATGCTCTTGGAGGCTATCCCATGGCCTGATTTAAGATCAGATAAATCAGGCCTCATGGGAAGCAAGAAGGGAAGAGGAGGAGATGATCCAACAGTCTGGATCGATACTCTAACGGCTGGAGTGGGCTATCCATCCCACTCACCGTCGGGGCACTCCAGTGACTGCACCGGAGAATAATGGGGCTGCTGGAGGATAGCGGCTTGTGATCCAGAGGTCCAGGAAGCTTGGGAATGATGTGCGGAGCAATTCCCCCCCTTCTAGGTGCGAGAATGGGACACTTTCCCCATCCTCAAACCTAGCTCGCCATTGACACGATCCAACTCCGGTGAGCTCAACTGCGGTGGTGGTCCACGGCACGTGACTTACATCTGAAGGCTCCGGATCACTGGGGGCATGTCGTGGAGCATTCTTGGAGGCTTGGTGAGGCACGGTGATGCAGGAGGCGCACGATCAATGGCTGTTTATAGCCTTCTTCCCCAGCGACGACGACGTTGCGCGACTCTGACGATTTTCTGGTGGAGGCTTCCACAACTACTAGAGTGGTGTTTTGATGGGTGGAGAAGCAAGAGGGAGGTCTGGGAAGGAGCTTCCAATGCTTTGGGCCTCGAATCAACCAGTGGATTCGTGCCCCCACCTAGGCCACCAGAGAATCGCTTCAGCGAGGCCGGAGAGCTTGATTCTGACCAAAGGAGACCTTTGGATCTATTGGAATAAGTCAACGGAGACAGAGGAAGAGCTAGGAGAGCATTTTGGACATAAACGGAGCTCTGTAGAGGACGTACCTGGTTTGTTAGTGGAGTTGATGGTCAGAGCTTGCCAGAGGCCACCGGAGCTCGCCGGAGAGGACTGAAAACTCCAATTTCTCTCCTCCACGAGCTTCCTCCTTGCTCCAGGATCACTCTGGTAGCTCTTATTGGGAGAAAAAGCTTTGGGAAGCCCTTCTCTCAAGTTTCCAAAAAGTCCCCTTTTCACTTGCAAATGGGGCTATTTATAGGCTTCCAAATGGCTTGGTTGGTTACTATGGTTAGTGTGGAAGGTGGTTAAGGTGGTTAAGAAGAGGTGGGAAATGGTTAAGGTGGTTGGAGTGAAGTGGGAAATGGTTAAGGTGGTTAAGAAGAGGTGGGAAGTGGTTAAGGTGGTTGGAGTGAAGTGGGAAGTGGTTAAGGTGGTTAAGAAGAGGTGGGAAGTGGTTAAGGTGGTTGGAGTGAAGTGGGAA
>JAMKQA010011769.1:0-26958 GCA_024699735.1 Posidonia australis
GACACTGTCATCTTTCTCCATGCATGCACGAATTCATTTTATCAATGTTTTTTGCATCCATGTAGCCTTGCATCTTAGCACATACTAACTCCCATTCAGCATATGCATCTATAGGCAGGTGATTGTCATCATCATCACATGCATGGATCTTAGTCCAGTGATGATAAGCAGAATAAGCTTGCCAATGTTGGGAATGCGTAGCGCCTCCTTAGGAAGATACTATTCAGGTAACCTAGGGAGTGAGGGAGCCATCTTTCATTGTGAATTGGGTGAAGTATCCAAGCCGCTAGGGAAACAAACACATCCAAGAGGGAGATAAAATGTTAGGGGTGAGAATGAGAGTGTGAGAAATAAAATAAAAAAAATATATCTATGAAAGGGCATAAAAGAATTAGAAGACAGAAGTCGCAGATAGAAGTCAGCCCTAAAGAGAGAGGCGTGATGGGTAGCGTTGTCCCTACAACTTATCTTGGAGAGGAGTCAGAGTGAATACCTGGAAAGCATATTCCAAATGGGATTAGCCAACCCTTTAAATAGCAGTAGCTCCCCACCAAAGACTAGGTACCTATTACATCCAAGCTAGGGATAGGGTGAACCCACACGCCTATGAGAGAGAAAGAATAAAGAAAATAAAATAAAAAAGTAAGGGTATGGTCCAATGGGGTTTGGAATGGAGCCCAGGACACAATATTGCCTTTCCAAAGAGCCACCTAAAAACTAGGGGTTTGGATAGAGTCTTGTGAGGATTGGAGCAACTGTTCCCTTGTATACATGGCTAAAAACATTCCATTGCTGAGGGAGCTAATAAGATCCCACAAATCATTCAGCATACATGCATTCTTCTCATGAACATCATTTTAAAGTGTCGTAGAGTCTAATTTGGTCCTTTTAGCTGGGGCATGTTAGCAGCTTTCAGCTTAAGAGGATCAGGAGGACATCACCAAGGTATGCAAGCTATTCTTATTAGTTAGGACCATTTATGTCAAGCCAAGGGCATGTCAGCTATCCTATGGTTAGACACATTGAGCCAGTACTTGACCAGGGGCAAGTCAGCTGCTCTACAGGTTAAGGATGCCCGTAATCTACTCAGGAGGCAAAGCAGTTACCTCATTCAGCTTCTTAAGAACCTTATGACGGCTCAGTCATCAGACAATCCCCATCATCAGGATTTGAAGGCCGTCTCTCATTAATTTGGCACTTGGTCAGGATCAGTTGGTAACTAGGATTTCTTGTCGGGGCTATATGCATGATTTAGTCCATTCGATAGCTCGCTGTTTACTCAGTTCCCGATTGTAACATTCAACTTTGGGCTAGTCTTTCTGATTTTCAATACCACTAGTGCAACACTTTTTTATGTTTGCATTAGACTTTATAAAATATTGTTGAATGGAACAGAGTTGAAGCCTATTTCTAAACCAATGTTTTGAGAATATTTTGTAGGAACTCTTCTTCCCTTTCTGGTGTTGCTTGAATCAGGAGAAGCTAAAACCCCCTATTGATCATGGGTTTCCCCACGATGGTCATACCTATGCACTGCTCAAATGTTCTCCAAGCGTGGATTGGGAAATTAACAGACAGTGATCGCGACAAGCTGCAGACTTGGGGCTCTCCTCAAAGTTTCTAAATATCACAAAGGTGGAGGTTTCTACTTTTTGTGTGTAGCTACCCGATTCTGGAAGCTAGCCCATCATGTATTCCTCTTTGGAAGAGTTGAATTGACTCCTACTTTGGAGGAGGCTTATCGAGTGTGCTATTTGTCGAAGTACTTGAGGCCCACTGTGTTCATACAATGCGATGGATACCCCTTAGTCTTTAGTGAACTGACCAACCTATCAATCGATGATTGTGGTTGTCAACTTATCTATTCAAATGGACAATCTCCTATGCTACAATTGGCTTACTTTGACAAGGTGCTAGAATGCACACCTCCTTGGGCGATGAGCATTGGCTAAAAGGCTTTGTCATCTTCTTCTTAGGTGAGTTGGTTTTTAGCCATGGTCGGACGGTTGTGAACATTGAGGTATCCAAGATTGCTTTTGCAATGGTCACCCATCAGATAGACTTGGCCCCAGTTATCCTGGCAGAGACTTATCGAGCTTTAGATCGGTCATTATGATGATGCCGACACTTTTATGGCTATGGAGCTTTTGTACAAGTGTGGTTGCCCGCTCATTTGAGTATAGAAGTCCTACACCCACAACAGTCGACCGTTGAATCCTACTGTCAAAGCAGTCAAGCTCGCATGCTCACCTCGGTTCGCAAAGAGTATGAGCGGTTGGAGAGTTTGATAGAAAACAAGGTCATCTGGTGCATCATTCCTTCGGCCACTCATAAATTTAAGGCTTTCATCAATACAGCCGATATGCAACTTATCATCCTGCTAAGGTTGACTGATGGAGTTGAGTATCATCTAGTTCGCGTAATGTGGTAGTTTGGCTACCAACAAGATTTCTTTGTACAAGGGCTAATGCTAGCCTAGTTCCAAGAGTACCCTCCAAGCTCTTATGCTATGACTAAGGATCTATCTCGCCTGCTTAATGGCTCCATACAATCGAAGGATCTCACAGTCATAGAAGGGAAGGGTTGCATAGAAGATTATGAAGCTGAAGTTGAAGAAGCTTGGCCGATCTATAGCATTGCTTCGAGCCATACACTTTTTCCAAAAATTCAAAGCTCAAAGATATTCAGGGATGACGTAGACTCTCGATATTCACGTTATGCTACTAGCTCATTGCAAGTTGAAATACGTGTAATCACTTCATTATATTGGATTGCTATAATAAAATTCATCGAAACACTTTTGGCCAACTTGTTTGGTTGCTTATGGTTGATACGTAGTAGAAGTCGCCATTGCAACAACAGGTGCTTAACTAGTTCGAACTGCTACTCTCTTCTACTTGTCGACTTGGCGCTGGGGACCACCCGAGTAATAGTCAACAATTTTGTTTTGTTGCCTTGGCCTTGATGAATGAAGCTGTCGTAGACTTCTGTACCAGGTAGGGTGGAATCCAATCTACTTTATTGGACTTGCTATAATCGAGCAAGTCTTGTTTCCATCTTCTTTTGGGCCTTAAACGAGGTCTAGGTGTTTCCCTCCGAGATTCGCTCCGAAATTTACCATCTCTCGGTCAATAGGTCAGGAACTTGCCATCTCTCGATAAGTAGGTCTAAAACTTGCCATTTCTCGGTCGGTAAGTCCGAAACTTGCCATTTTTCGATCGGTAAGTTTGAAACTTCCCATCTCTTAGTCGGTAAGTCCAAAATTTACCATCTATCAGTCGGTAAGTTCGAAACTTGCCATTTTCTTTGTCGATAAGTCTGAAACTTACCATCCTTCGATCGGTAGGTAACTTACCATGCCCCATTTGATTCTTGCTTAGAGAGTTTGGGGTCGATGGTGTGCCCTTTGGTCGTGTTCTAGATGGACATGACCAACCTCCTTCTTTGGGCTGGTACCCCGAACTACCTGATTGACACCCGTCATGATGTCTATCTTTCTGGTCAGTAGGTATTGTATCCTAACATGCCACCTTTCTCATGGGCTGGTAGACCGAACTACCCGGTTGACAACCGTTACATTGTCCGGAGTGGGCCGATAACCCAAACTATATGGTTCACAAGTCCGATAACCTTGCACCATTTAATTATCGGTGTGTGCTCTGAAAGCAGAGGTCTTCTCATCCTTTTCTCTTTTCCATGTAAGAGGGCGCGAGGTGTCTTTGTCAACCCTAAGCATCGGTCCTTGTTCCATTTGTCCTCCAACCTTGCTCAGGGAGGGGAATCTGTAGACACCCCATATGCTAGCAGCTAGACCCTAAACTAACCTAAACCCTATACCTAAGCCATAATCTTAAACCCTACACCAAAACCATAAACTTAGCAAACCCTAATCCCAAACTCAAAACGTAGCCTAAACCCTAATCCAAAAACCCTAAACTTAGCAAACCCTAATCCAAAACCCTAAACCTAACCAAAATCCTAACAGCCTAACCACTTTCCACTCTATGATAATAACATATAACAACCTATAACCATCTAAACAAACCCTAACCACATCCCACTCCATCATAACAACCTGTAACCACCTAAACAAACCCAAAGCACTCCTCACTCCATAACAACAACCCATAACAACCTTCAACAACCTCTAACCACCTAAACAAACCCTAACCACTTTCCACTTCATCATAACAACCTATAACAACCATTAACTACCTATAACATCCCATAACAAACTACCAATAACAACCCAAACAACCCAGCCATTGCAAGCCTATAAATTCCCTCATATGCAAGAGGAAAACGAGGGGAGAAAAGCTTGAAAAGAGAGAGAAAAAACTTGGAGAAAAGAGAGAAAGTTTGAGAGGAGAGAACCCAAGAGGAGATTACTCAAACCAGAGCAATAAAGCCAACTAGAGCAATAAAGACAACGAAGGAGGAGCAATTCAAAGCTCCAGCCACCATCTTTGGCGAGCTCCAGCGACCACAAGCAGCTCATGCTCACTGCCAGCATAGGTATGCCCTAAACAGAGCTCAATTCTATTTCATTTTGTTCCCTAGGCCTTTATCAACCTCCCTGGAGTTATTCCAGTGGAGAATGGAAGCTTTCTGGCAGAAATTCAAGCTTTATGGGTCGTCGGACCCATTTTTCCAGTGAGAGTGGTGGGGAAATGAATCCACTGAGTGATTCGTGTCTAGTAGGATAGGGACTATTTAGGCTAGATCTCCCTATGCTTCTCCTCCACTTTGGAAGCCACGCTGCCCCTTGGTACCCACTGGAAGCAACTCACCGCCTGCAGCGCCCCACCGTCGTTGGAGAAGACGACCTCTGGTAAAGGTCAACCGCACGTCTCGCATGGCGTAGCTCCACTCTAATCATCAGAGCACCTCCCTCTCCACTCCCTTTGGAATCTAGAAGCATCAAAACCCCACTCTGAGCCTCGATCGTGCTACGCAGTCAACATCGCTAGAGACGACAGCGAGCATGGTCGGGAGGTGAGTATGCTATGCCATTGTTGCCCCTAAATGGTGGGAAACTTCCCTCTCCATGCCATCAAGCCTCCAGGAACCCTAAACCGTCACTCAACCGCCTCCAGTGGCTCTGTCTTCTCCGAGCCCGTCGCTGGAGTCACGACGTCGGCGAGCGAAGTAGGGGGACGAACCAGGCCGTTCCAAGCTTGATCGGAGCCGATGGATCTTCTCCCCTCTCTTCCTTCTAGCTTCCCACATTAGGATGCATGATCAGGTGTCATGGCTTCCCAAACGGTCGTCATCGGCGAAGTGCAGTTGCTGGCGACAATCGATTGTTTTTAAAAACTTCTTTTAAAAAATTTCTTTTCTTTTCTTTTTCTTGCATTTAGGTCCTTTTATTTTGCATATCAGTCCCTACATTCATTTATAAATCATTTTAATAATGTTTTGATTTGGTAAATTTGAAGTGTGGCCCTTGTGTTTTTCTTTCACTAATTCTCAAGCTTTAAATTTTGACATAAAACCCTCTGATTTAGTTTTCCTTCATCTTAAGTCCATTAAATTGCACATAAAACCCTAAACTTCACTAAAATTGCACTGAAAATATGATTTTCTGTTACATTTGCAAACCAAATCCTGGAAATTCATGTTTGTACACAAAAAGTGCTTAGATTTTCATTTTAAGCCCTAAATTTCTCCAAAATTACACTAAATGCATGTTTTTATGGCACATTTGCAAATCAATCCTTGGAAATTCATATTTTCATCCATGAGTCCACTAATTTGCACATTTAACCCTGAATTGCTTCAAAATTACATTGAACACATGTTTTACTGGCAAATTTACAAATTGGACCCTGGGAAACCTAGTTTTACCAAAAATGCACAGTTTTGCACATTTAACCCCCAACTTCTCTTAAAATGCATAAAAATGTGTTTTCTTTAACATTTTTGCTAATTTAACCCAGGAAACATTAGTCTTTACCCAAGAACATGTAATTTGTGCATAAAGGCCCTTTGAAACTTACATATTTCACCCATGCTTTCGTTTGTACATTTTGTTCCCCTTTTTTCATGCATATTTTCTCATATGTACCGTTTTGCATCATGCACGCATTTCAAACTTATTTCAAAACTAGTTTCTCGCCTTATTTTCTAGATTTCTTCCGATTCTCATGATTTTGATTTGATTTGGATTTTCATTGCCCAAGGGTGTACATCAACAGGCTTGACAATGCCAACATGGACCTGAATGAGGATTATTTTCTATCATTTGATTTTCTTGGATTTCTTAAGTTTCCACTGTTTTACGTGACGCTTTCTGAATATTTCTGATTTTCACGATTTTCTTCATCACCCAAGGGCGTACAATAAAGTGGCATTTTCAATGCCTACATTGTCCCTCAGATTATTTTCCTTATTATTTCTCTTTTATTCATTTCTTCTCTTTGATTTGTCATGTTTTTGCGTTCATCTTAGGCATGTGCACTAACAGTAGACTAGCATACACACACTAAATCATTAGCAAATAGGAAACCTAGAAAAATAGAATTCTTTGGGTATATGGGAGTGCCTAACACCTTCACCATGCGTAACAAGAATCCTTACCCTTTCTATGGGCCGCAATGGCTAAGTGTTGCATCCATTAGGCACGAAGCATATAGGCATTCATTTGTATCATTTTCTTGCATTCATATGCATCTTGGTTTTCCTCGTCTTTCCATTAAAAGACTAGGTGGTGACTCCTTTTCCTCATCCTTTTCTTATCTTTTTTTGGTGTTTCCAAGTCTAGTATTCTTCTTCGGATTCACCATCTTTATCATGACCATATCGGGGCTCCTTGTGTGTTTCCATGCACTGTGGAGTCGTGTAGGGTTCCACAGGCATGGTCACACCATGAAACACTCCTCTAGTGTATGCTCATTCTTCTGATGGTATTACTTCGATAGATCAGCACTGGGAGCATTTGGGGTAGGTGCCAGAGGTTGTATGTGTCCACTCTCTATTAGTATTCTATATACATCAAAGAGTGGCTCTAGAAGCAACGAGTAGTTTTACCTCTTAGGTCCATAATAATGTTGTGGTGGAGGAATAGCGTTGCAGTTCTTTTGCCTCTATGGTTGCCCTTGTTGGGCATACACTTGGTAGTCTCGAGGCTGCTAGTACTGATACCAAGGCTGCTGCTACAGCTATGTCGATTGCCCTTGGTTTAGCGGTTGATCTGGTGTTGGTAGCCTCTGGCACTTGACCAAGTGTCTTTGGTATGGCATTGGCTAAACTAACTGACCTTGGCACTATACTGGTTGATTCTGATTCTACACTATGGCTAGAGCCATACCGCCTGTGGTGCCCTCATGTGTGTAACCTGAGGCCTTATTCTTGCCTTTTCGATTGCACTCTAGGAATGATAGATCCTCTTTGTTGTAAAGGATCTTTGCGGCTCTGTCGTACAACTGGGAGTACGTTTGGAAGTCGCCCATCAATAAGCCTACTCTTAATGCACTAGTTGTATTTCAGGCGATGACTTCAACTACATGGCCTTCTGGGATGTAGCATTCAGATCTAGTAGCCATGTCGCTCCACCTACTAGCAAAGGCAATGAAGTCCTCCTTAGGTTTCATCTTTTCAGTGAGGAGGTCTATAATCATGGGCTTGTGTCGGATGCAGTGGACATATTGTTGCAGGAATTTTCCTATGACCATCTTGGAGTCACTATGGTCATGTGCTGTGAGTGTGGTGAACCACCTTTGTGCTTCTCCCTCCAAACTCTTGAAGAAGAGGTATAATCTTTGCCCATTATCATGTTGGTAGGTAAGGCGTCCATGTTGAATGTAGCTAGATGACTTTGTGGATCACCTTTCCCATCATACTTCTGCATTTTCGGCATTTTGAAACCCATTGGCAAGGTGAAAGGTAGGAACTTGGAAGAATCAAAGCCAACCCATATTTTTGAAGTGACCCTAGCTTCTATGAGTACTTCTAAAATCATTCCTTTGATGTCAAATCTCAAAATAGTCATCTACTCCTGGCCTTGGTACCTTTAAGGTTGATGGAACTGTTGTGGCTATGGAGTACCAGATTGAGGTTGGATGGAGGATTGGATCACTATGTAAGATGGGGTTCCCCCTAGGTAATGATGTAAAGGGTAGCCTTACAAGGTCCATGTAGTTTGTTGGACAGAGGGGTAGATTGGGGTTGTAGGATATTGCATGGACAAGGGTGTGGTTGCCCCTAGGTAAGGATGTGAAGGGTGGCTTGATAGGGGTGGTGCAACATTTGAGACCGAAGGGTAGATCGAGGTAGTAGAATACTGAGTGGGAGATTAAGTTATTGGGCCTTGTGTTGGAAAATTTATCGTTGGGCTTGGTGATACAGTGTATGTATTTCCCATAAATGGTGTGGCTATTGGGCATAGGTTGGAGTTTAGGGGGGAGGATCCATGGACATTTAGAATTTGTGGGCTAGAGAGACTGGAATGCACCATGGATTGATGGGCTTGGCTAATTGCCCCTTTAGGTGATGCACAAGAATTGATCGGTAAAGGGGTACTCCAAGATTGGGCATAGCTCATCTCTCCCACTCCCCCTCTTTCACTCCATCTATAAGAAAGTTAGTCCCCATGTGGATCTGGAGGATTGAACAAGTGCTCATGTCAACCCACAACACTCCTACATGCTCGAGCTGCAGATGTTGGAATAGTCATTATGCCCGTCGTGGTTTAGACCACACTTGACATGGTTGGGACGTAGAGAGAATCCGTGTAGGAGTAGTGTGCATCTTCCATCTTTGACCAACTCCCTTGATAGTTTATTACAAATGACTCAAAAAAGGAAAATATACAGACTCTTTATAACACTAAACTACGCCATACTACAAGTGTCTTGGAATGTAAAAGAACATACAGACTCGAATGCAAATGAACATAAAGAAAATGTTTTCAACTCTGTTTAACTAATAAACTAAAGACCCAGGACTGTATTTGTAACCTGATAACCTATGGGCATGCAAGCACAAATAGTACATCATCCTGCAAACAAGGCACCCAGATCGTTTCATCTTGACATCGCCTACGATGGAAGCGCCAGATCTCATCGTTGGTAAGGTAGGCGACAAAGGAAGTCACTGATCAACTAGGCAGCACTTGCCCCTAGCTAGTCCAGCAATTGAGATTTGTCCAGGACAGACCAGATGGTCAAATAAGGTTATATAATCAATCAAGTTATCAAATAGAGCATAGAGTTTACTTGTTAAGATTATCAATTAGTCAATTTGTTAACCTATGTTCTCTTAACCTATTTGGGTTCCTATGGCAAGGGTGAGACTTTCGGTATGGGTTCTAAGGTCACACAATGGGATTTTGGCTTTGGGTACCACTTTTTGACCATCGTTAGGGTCCACGAAGTGGGCCTAGACTGTGGGTTTGTCTCTTTAAAAAGGAGCTGACAACCCAGATTTCTGTCCTTAAGGGTCGGTACTAGCAAACCACAAAGCAATAAATAAACACAACAAAGAAAAGTATCAAGTATCTACTAGGATTTATTACAGACTTAGGGAGAAAGATGGAGTCTGAAATATACCCCTAAGACACCTTAATTTTCCCAATCTAGTAATCCCAACCAAACACGAGCAAGGGTGAGCGACTGGCATTGGCCTAGTTCACTCAGCTTGGTCATTCAAATTAGAGGAGAATCCCTAAGGAACTTTAAATTTGTTGTAAGATAATTAGTTTCCACCCTATTGGTGGATAGAAAATAATCCTAAGAAACCGTTAAAAAACAAAAAAGAGATAGGTGGACAAGATTTTTTTTTGAATTTTGAATTTCAAATTTCAAATTTGATTTTTGAATTTTGAATTTCAAATTATTTTTTTTCAATTACTGTAGATCAGGAGAAAATGGCACAGACTACAAAAAACAAATGATCTACAATGAAAACACTCTTATCTTCGACGTCGTCGGTGGCTATGGCGCCTGTCTATGTCACCTGCTGCATTGCCAACGATACATGGCACTGTTTAGAGAGGCAGCTAAAGCGACAGGTCTCCTAATTATTAGAAAAAAAATCAAATAAAAGGCCTGTTGTCATGAAATCCTAAGCGTGTGATTTTTCAGACCTAAAGCAACATCTAAATCTAAAAATAAATGGAAATAAAAGGAAGGGAGGGATACTTACGTAGCATGGGGGTTGGCTTAAATCTGTCCCCTCGTGATTGCCAATGATCTGCGGATGCAGATTTGGGGGTGATTGATGTAGATACTGTCGTGTCCACTCACGTCAACACCTTTTGTTGTGATCACCACTTGTCTTTTTCTTTCATCGGTTGACAAGACACCTTACGGGAGTTATTGCGGTGGTTGTGATGGATGTGGGTTCTCAGTTCACTGAATAGATGGCCGGATGTCGTCCAAGAACTCCCTCATACTATGTAGTAACCTTCCCTTCAAAATAAACAAAATAGAAAAATAAAAACTAGATTAGTTCTAAGTGTAGTAATCAATGTCAGAAAGAAAAATAAACAACATGAACAATTACATCTAATACAAATTAGGGGTTGTCCTCCAATGCATATGCGATGGGCTATATTATGTCTTGTAATGGATTATATGAAATAAAAAGTGAAATAATTGGAAAACAATACTCCCTTCACTCTCGTATGCTGTGGAGTGGATGGAGGAAGTGGAGGCTACGAATAGAGCTCCGGCGATGCGCATAGGCTTGGATTGAAAGGATATCAATGGAACTAGGATTCTGAATGATTTTGGTAGGGCTTCGCCAGGAATTAGTCTCTTTGGGCAATCTCTCTCTAAATTTGGAAATCCTCCCAAAACTCAAGGTCTGGGGGTCTATTTATAGGTACGAGGATGTCAGATCTCGTTAGAAACAAGTCAAGAAAAAATCCAGATATTGAATCCACTCGAAAATTCGAAAAATGGGATATTTAGAACTCGTCGCCAATGGGATTGGCGACATATCTAGACATGTCGCCACAGAGAACGGCGATAGCCTAGAAAGTTCTATTTTTCGATGTGGAGAAATAAACAAAAATTGTATTTTACAAACTAGTCGCCACTCCTTGTGGCAATGAGCTCCAAATATCCACGTTTAAAATAAAAATTCAAAATTGATTCAATAAATATCTAGCAACTATAAATATTCTAGAAAATATTTGAATTCAAAATCATATTTTAAATCCAAATTCAAGTTAAAATCACATTTAAAAGATAAAATCCCCAATTATTACAAGAATTATGTTAAATATATCTATAATAAATTCTAGTCTCGTAATTACATAAATACTTGGAAATTAAGCATATGTTGAAATTATCTTTTTAAATTATAAATATTATCATATCTCGTTTTTAAACATGATAAAAATATATGATATTAAAATCAACATCATCAATTCTTCTAGAATTTTCTAGAATTATTTGGCATTGATAAAGATTTATATAATATTCCATAAATATTTAAGTACTTAGAAAATCCTAGAAATTAGAATAATCATGGGAAAAATCATGCTAATATTTATAAATACCCTATATATTATATTAAAGCCCAGGATGACGAATTATGTAGAGAAGGAATTCCAAAATTCTCGTCGCCTATTGGTGGCAATGAGTCTAGTTGCTTGCACCTATGGCAACTGAACAAGTCACTTGTACCTGTGACAATGAGACTAGTCGCCTATATTGTGTCAACATCTTGGTCTTTTTGTGTTCTGTCTCTAACTTTTATGTTAAATCCATAGAAACTCCTTAAAAGTCCAGAAAATACTTAGAAATCACATGTACTCATAAAAACACTAATTTGAGTAACATGGGAGCATTAGCTATACTCAAATCTACCACCAACTTAAGTAAGATGGGAGCGTTAGCTCTACCATAGCTAGCGAGTCACACAAAAACAATCAAAGGACATAAGCCTGCAACTAGCTCTAGCAGATTAGCTCTGCCATAGCGAATAACCTTGAACCAAGTAAAATCAATAATGTTTTTAAAGAAAACTTGAAATATTTGGAAGATAAAGCAAAAAATCCTTAGTCCTGTGATTTGGAGCGCCTCAAAGATTCCTATCCTAGATGACTCTAGGAAAAGCAAAAATTATATATTTATAAAGGCATAAGGAGATTGGTTGTTGGAGGTTGGAGGACAATCTAGAGGTTGTGTGGAGATATTTGATGGGCCGAGTAATGGTCGGGATACTCTGTGTTGTCCGGCCAAACTAATGGGTGCCCGGATGAGATTCGGTCAGCCAACGAGGTTGTTTCTCAACCTAACCATGGTTGGACTTTGACTTAGGGACTTGGGATGGTAGTGCTAGCCTCAGGACAACGTCTAGGAGCTATGGAGATGTTGACTGACTGGCTCTGTGGTTGGAATAGGCTTAGAGGTGGCCGAAATTGGCAATGAGATGGCTGGAGCTAGCTATAATTGCTTAGGGTGGATTGGTGCTCAAGGCTGGGTATATAGATATTCATGGGGACCAAGAGAGGTAGCTACGTGGGGGTAGAGGTCGTTATATAGGAGTGGGTGTTGATTTCAAATTGTTGACGAATAACCATTTTTAAAGGATGGCTGAGATGAATTCAAAGGGGTTTAATGGCCATTAAGGTATTGGGATAGGGGTATGATGGTCCCAAGATGTTATGGTACACACCCAGATCTACCTTGGCCATTGGCGTGAGAGAATTGGGTGATTACACAAGGTGGAAAGACCCCTGCTCTTCTTGTCAATTTAAACTAAAACAAGGTACTCCGCCAAGTTGTTATGTCACATGTACTCACCATTTAGGCTCATTAGGCTGACTCGGTAATTCAGTTTGCCAATTGAGCTTGCCATATAGATTCACCATTGATATTCACCAAACCTTTGGCAAACCTTGTTTGCTAGAATCTGATCTTGCTTATTGATTATTGGGCCATCAAATGGGCTTGGACTTCTATGGTTGGTGGCTTTACTAGGGTTTAAGGTGGATTGAAGTTTTTGGGTTTTTTTAGGGAAGAAATGGTTTTTGGTGTAGGAAAATAACTCGTTGCTTTCAATGCGCTCCTCTGGAGAGATCTGCCTACGAGTGGTTGCCAAATGTCTACAGATGCCCCTCCAAGAGTGAGGTCGAGGGATGAATGGAACTGAGACCAATGCTCAAGGTTGACAAAGACACTCCACTTGGCACCACAAAAAAGTAGAGTTTGCTATTGTCATGAGCCACATATTCTACAGATGCATCGAAAATCATGACCTGTTGCTGCAATGCAAATGTAGATGCTAAAAGATGTTGAAAGCATGAGCGTGAAAAGAATGCATAGATAATACAAAAGTGAGGCGGGAAACACAAATGCTGATGTAGGAATGCTACTAGAATGCCAATGTGTGTGTTGAGCTCCACTGGGGCTCCACACATTGCCAATGTGAATGTGTGCAATGCTATTGGGCTAAGATCCACTAGGGATAAGGTGTGTGTGATGTTGATGCAGATAATGCACATGTAGTGTGTGACTCTAACATATGTTATGCCAAGGTGATGCTGATGCTATTGTTGTATATGGGAGCAACAATAGTCCCACGTGACATCCTGACTGTGCAATGTCCACACCAAAGTGATGTTTATGCTATGTAATGCAGTATGTTATGTTGGATGAACTAATGTATGTTGATGAATGATGCATGTGGTGGATGATGCATGCAATGAACGATGCATAAAATGCAGGATGACAAGAATGTCTAACCAGCTCGTAAAAGGCATGGGAAGGCATCAAACTTGTCAAAAGGCACTAGACAAGCTTATCGGGCTTGCCAATCAATGTAGGGGTTTGATGAGTTAACAGACTCATCACTAGATAGTTTGGGTTATTAGCCCAACAAGGAGAAGGGGCATGGCGAGACAAACCTGCCAACCGAAGCATCGGACAATTTGATGGATGCCAACTGACTCCAGACAGTATAATGGTTGTCGACTGAGTAGTTTGGAATACCAACCTGAGGAGATGGAGGCATGGCAAGTTAGGGACCCACCAAGCAGACAATGGACAAATGTCATCTAGGTAGTTTGGGTTACTAGCCTAAGGAAGAAAAGGGGCATGGCAATACAAACAGGCTTGCCAACCATACAGAGAAATTTGATGGATGTCATTTGGATAGACGACGGTGTCACCCAGACAATTTGGGATATCAGCCCAAAGGATGCCTCACCTGCTCTGAGGAGGTCCCAAAACAAGCAAGTTGGACTCCACTCATCGGGAGCAGTGATTCTAGAAACGGAGAACTTCATCCAAATAAGGGGAGAAATCATCAAAAGTAGAATCTAAACTCTATCTATCTGAAGCGAAACCAGATGGAGATAAAGGGTAGACTTCATCCAAACAAACAAACGAAATCACCAGAAAGAGAATCTAGACTCCATCCGTCTAGAGCAGAATCTAGAAGGGGACAAGGGTAGACTTCATCCAAACAAACTAACAAACAAAATCACCAAAAAAAGAATCTAGACTCCATCTATTTGGAGTAGAATCTAGAAGTGGACAAGGGTAGACTTTGTCCAAACAAAGAAATGAAATAACCAAAAGATGAATCTAGACTCCGTTTGTTTGGAATAGAAACTAGAAGGGGAGAAGGGTAGACTTCTTCCAAACAAAGGAACGAAATCACCAAAAGAGAATCTAGACTCCATCTGTCTAGAGCAAAACCTAGAAGGAGACAAATCTAGACTCCATCCATCAAGAACGGAAACTTAGACGGAGACAAATCTAGACTCCATCAACCAAAGGTGGAACCTAGAAGGAGACAAATCTAGACTCATCCATCTAAGGTAGAAACGTAGAAGGAGACAAATCTAGACTTCGTCTATCAAGGGTAGAAACCTAGAAGGAGACAAATCTAGACTCCATCAATTAAAGGTGGAACATAGAATGAGACAAATCTAGACTCCATCCATCAACGACGGAAACCAAGAAGGAGACAAATCTAGACTCCATCCATCAAGGGTGGAAACCTAGAAGGAGGCAAATCAAGACCCCGTTAATCAAAGGAAGAACCTAGAAGGAGACAAATCTAGACTCTGTCCATCATGGGTGAAAACCTAGAAGGAGACAAATCTAGACTCCATCAATAAAATAGAAAAATCTAGAAGGAGACAAATCTAAACTCCGTCCATCAAGCGCAGAACCTAGAAGGAGAGAAATCTAGACTCCATCCATCAAAGGTGGAACCTAGAAGGAAACAGATCTAGAATCCATCCATCAAGGGTAGAACCTAAACGGAGACGAATCTAGATTTCATCCATCAAGGGCGAAACATAGAAGGAGACAAATCTAGACCCTATCAATCAAGGGGAAAAATCTAGAAGGAGACAAATCTAGACTCTAATCATCAATGGTGGAACCTAGAAGGAGACAAATCTAGACACCATCAATTGAGGGGGAAATCTAGAAAAAGACAAATCTAGACTTTGTCCATCATGGGCGGAACCTAGAAGGAGACAATTCTAGACTTCGTCCATCAAAGGCGGAACCTTGAAGGATAAAAATCTTGACTCCGTCCATCAAGGGTGGAACCTAGAAGGAGACAAATCTAGAGTCCTACCATCAAGGGCAAAATCTAGAAGGAGACAAATATAGACTCTGTCCATCAAGGAAAGAACCTTGAAGGAGACAAATCTAGACTCCATCCATCAAGGGTGGTACCTAGAAGGAGACAAATCTAGACTCTGTCATTCAAAGGCAGAACCTAAAATGGGACAAATCTAGATTCCGTCCATCAACGGTGAAACCTAGAAAGAGACAAATCTAGACACCGTCAATCAATGGTGGAACCTTGAAGGAGACAAATCTAGACTCTGTCAATCAAGGGCGGAACCATGATGTAGACAAATCTTGACTCTGTCCATCAAGGGTTAAAACTAGATGGTGGACTCCATCCATCAAGGGCAAAATCTAGAAAAAGTCAAATCTAGACTCTATCCATCAAGGGTGGAACCTAGAAGAGGACAAATCTAGACTCCATCCATCAATGGCAAAACCTAGAAGGAGACAACTCTAGGCTCCGTCATTCAAAGGCGAAAACTAAAAGGGGACGAATCTTGATTCCATCCATCAAGGGTAAAACCTAGAAGGAGACAAATCTAGATTCCGTCAATCAAGTGTGGAATCTAGAAGGAGACAAATCTAGACTCCATCAATCAACGGCGGAACCTAGATGGAGACAAATCTAGACTCCGTCCATCAAGGGTGAAAGCTAGAAGGCGACAAATCTAAACTCCTTCCATCAATGGCGGAACCTAGAAGGAGACTAATCTAGACTCCGTCAATCAAGAGTGGAGCCTAGAAAGGGACAAATCTAGACTCCGCCTATCAAGGGGCGAAACCTAGAATGAAGAGAACTTGTCTGTCCGGAACAAAGTCACAAAGAGAAGAGAGTAAAAAACAGAAGCAAGGCTTTTGGCGAGCACTGAGGTCCAACACCAAGCCAAAAAGGAACAATACAGCTAATAGGGATCAGCTGGGTAGTTTGGGGTACTAACCCGAAGAGAAGGATAACACCAAAGGATAGCTGACATGCCCCTAGTACATAAAGGAATGATATGGCCAAATCAGGATAGGAGGACAAGCTGAGGAGATACTAGGACAAAAGATGTCCCTGGTATCAAGGCATGCTACCACAGAAAAGCCAAAATGAAAGGATGCAGGAGGCCTAACCAGTTGGTTTAGTCGAAATGGTTTTGCTAGGGAAGTCTTGTGTGAGTGCACCTTGGACAACTGAAGCTATGATTTGATGTTGTTGTAGGAACTACTGGTGATTTGTCACGTATAACTGGAGTTATCAGGAATACTCGATATCTACTGTTCGAGGATATTGTTCGCTGTAGTTATGGCTTTGTAGGCACTATAATCATTACACAGTGATTGCCATTTTTCTAAAAGAATGAGCACTTGACTGCCATGTTGGGAGTGTAATCTTGCACCAAGTTTCCTCAAAGTGGATCCCTCTTTCCACAGAGCAACCGTCATGCCCTTGGTTAGAGACTCCAATCTGAATATTTTGTTCAATGCAATGAATTCAACTTGCTATGCACCTAACGCACTAGTCTTAATTGAAGAGTAACTGGCATACCATAGGTGAATAGAGTTGGACTTAGGATGTCGTTGTAATGCATCGTGAGCTTGGCCAGAGGACAGTTGAAATAGCCTTGGCACTAAGTATATATCATGTGAAATGGATGCAGATGACAAATATAGAGATACCAAGGCAAAATAGATGCCATAGTATCAGACTAAGCTGCCAAATACAAGTGATGCATGGGGTCTATAGCACCTGTAAATTCATTTTTTTAATTATTTACATTATAATGATTTTATTTCTGGACGGGTATTACTATTCTGAGGCCTGTTTGTGTGTTTTTGTGGCTTCGGGCTTGGGCTTCATGGGTCGACTTACGTTTGTGTGTCCTTGTGCGTGGTTGGCATTGTACATTGTGGCACTGTACTTGTGGGCTCGTGTGTGGGTCCATGTAGGGCCTACGTTGAGGGCTTGTTGTTGTGGCTAGTGGTTGTGCTATGCGGGTGTGCGTGCATGGGTGGTTGTTATGCATGCATGTAACTACACCTTCCTGTGCGTATATAGGTTGCGCCCGGTGCTATTTGTGACCATGCTAGTGGAACTCTACACAGCTCTCCTTACGATGCGTGGAAGCACACGAGGAGTCTCGATATGGTCACGACGAACATGGTGAATCTGGAGGAGAAAGACAAGACTTGGAAACACCAAGGAAAGATAAGAAAGGATAAGGAAAGGAGTCACCAGCTAGTCTTTTAATGGAAAGATGGGGAAAACCAAACACGAAAGAAAACCAAGAAGAAAACATATGCTCCGTGCCTAATGGATGAAATGCACAAATCAATGCGGGCCAGAGAAAGGGTAAGGATTCTTATTACGCATGGGGAAGGGGTTAGGCACCCCCATATGCCTAAAGAAATCAGTCTTTCCAGGTTTCCTACTTGCTAAATGGTGTATTGTGTGTATGCTTGCTTATTCTGAATGCACATGCTAACATGCCAAATCAAAGAGAAGAAATGAATAAAAGGAAAAAAAAGAAGTTAATCCGAGGGACTAATGTATGCATTGAGAATGCCGCTTTACTGTATGCCCGTGGGCGATGAGGAAAATCGTGAAAATCAAAAAACTCTTCTGAAAGCGTCACACAAATCAGTGGAAACTCTAGGAAATCCAAGAAAATCAAAATAGGGAAAATAATCCTCATTCGGGACAATGTTGGCATTGTTAAGCCTGTTAATGTACGCCCTCAAGCGATGGAAAGCAAAATCAAGTCAAATTCCTGAAAGTATGAAGAAATCCAGTAAACGATGAGAAAACCAAGCTTGAAATGAGTTAGAAATGCATGCACCATGTAAGGAAGAAATCACAAGAAAATATGCATGAGAAATAGCAACAAAATGTGCAAAATACATGTAAGAGTAAAAAGTGTAAACTCCAGGGGATTTTGTGCAAAATTTCTCAAATTCTAAGTGAAAACTGAAATTTTGATGCTAAATCATCAAAAATACATAGAAAAACACATTTTATTTAATTTTGAAGAAATTTGGGGTCAAATGTGCAAAACTGTGCTTTTTTGGTCAAATTAAAGAGTCATTGGGGTCAATATGCAATTTTGCCACTAAAACATGTATTTAATGCAATTCTGTAGAAATTGAGGGTTAAAAGTGCAAAAAAAGAACTTAAGTTTGGAAATTTAAATTCAAGGACAATTTTGTCATTTATCTAGTGAGTAATCAGTGAAATTCAGGGGCAAAATGCAATTCAGGTCACATTTGAGCAAATATTTGAATTCTTAGGGTTTAACTTGCAATTTTGACAGAGAAATATGCATTCAAAACTATTTCAACAAAGCTCAGGGTTTTTTATCCAAAAATGCTGAACTTAAATGCATGAAAAGAAACTCAGGGGTTTTATATCAAATTTTAAAGCATGGAAAACATTAACCAGTATATACAGGAGGCACATTGCAATATTTTCAAATCAAACGATTTAAAATCAAAGGCAAGGACCTAACTATATGAAAAATGGACCTATTTGTAAGAAAAGATGGACCTTAGTGTAATAAAAGAAATGCTTAGAAGTTTATTAAACGAAAACTTTATTTTTTTTCTTAAGAAGGACCAACGGTTGCCGACGATCACATCTCACAAGCGACGACGACTAGGGTGTAATCACAGGCTTTCCCATGGCTTGATATTGCATCCAAATAAACGATGAGCAAGAGGAGAGGAAAAGAAGAGGATCTGGCGATTTGGATCTAAGGGCTAGTGGCTGGAATGGGCTGCCCGTCTCCCTCACCGTCGTGACTGCTCTAGTGACAACGTCGGAGAAGAAGGAGGTGCTGGTCGTGCTAGCACGGCGACTCTAGGCTGCTGGATGCTCGACGGTGCGGTAAGGAACATTTTCCACCCCTTAGAGGCAAGAATGGGCTGCCGTCGCTATCGTCTTCTCCAGCGAGCGAGGATGCAGTGGTGATCAAAGGCCTGACTCGCGATTCTGGAACCTCAGGAGCGTTGGTGGAGTGTTGGAGATCATTTCTTGAGGGTCGAAGCGGCATTGCAAAATGTGAAATGCCCTATCGTGCTCCGCTGTTCACCATCTTCTCCGACGACGGTGACTAGACTCCATCGATAGCGAGCGATCTCTAGAGGATTGTTGCGAGGGTTTCATGATCTCATGAGGATCGAAGGAGCTTGAGGGAGACCTAGGGAGGAAAATCTAATACTTTGGGGCTCGAAGCAACCAATGGATTCGTGCCCCCACCTAAACCACCGGAGAATTGCTCTGGTGAGACCTGAGAGCTTGATTCTAGCCAAGGAATGCCTTTGGCTCAACTAGAATCGATCGGGGAAGGAAGAGGGAGATCCAGGAAGCTATTCTAGAAGGAAATTGAGGTTTGTGGAGGACGTACCTGGACTAGCAGTCACCTTGGCTGTCGGAGCTCGCTAGAGATGGCTGGAAACTCTAATTTCTCTCCTCCATGAGCTTCCTCCTTGCTCCTAGATCACTCTAGTAGCTCTAGTTCATAGGAAAAAGCTTTGGGGGGCTCTCCTCTCCAATTTCCCAACAACCCTTTCTCACATGCAAATGGGGGTTATTTATAGGCTTACCATGGTGGTTATGGGTTGTTGTGATCAGTTAGAGGCTGTTGGATTAAGTGGAAAGTTGTTAGAGTTTGTTTAAGTAGTTAGAGGTTGTTATAGGTGGTCAGAGGTTGTTATGTTGGAGTGGGAGTTAGTTGGAGAGTTTAGTTTATTACAAGAGTTTGTTAGAGTAGTTATGAGGGAGTGGAAGTTAGTTAGGTTGTTAGGGTTTGACATTAGGGTTTGGGGTTTGACTTATGGTTTAGGGTTTCACTTAGGATTTGACCTAGGTTTTAGTGTTTGGATTAAGGTTTTGAATTTGGTTTAGGTCTTAACCCAGGGTTTAGGGTTTGGATTAAGGTTTAAACTAGGATTTACGGTTTGGATTAAGGTTTTGTGGTTTTGTTTGGTTTTTAGGATTTTTTAGGGTTTTTTAATGTTTTTATGGTTTATTTAGGGTTTCATGGTTTTGTTTGGTTTTTTAGGGTTTTTAGGATTTTTTTAGGGGTTTTTAGAGTCTTGTTAGGGTTTTGTTTTATCGCATGCAGATGGGGGCGTCTACACTATCCCTACACCCCACCATTTCCTGTTTTCCCTGCCCTTCTCTCCTCTCCTTCTTCCTTCTCCTCCTCCTCCCTTGAGCGCACTCTTCCTCTCCACCTCTCCCCACTCACGTCCCACTTCCTTCTTCCCCTATTTCCCCACCCCCTCACCTTTCCCACCTCCACTGCCTCCTTCTTCATCCTCTATTTCGTGCACGAGTGTAAGAGAGAGAGAGAGAGAGAGAGAGAGAGAGGGAGCAAGAGGTAGATGTTAAATGTGCAAATTAGTGGACTCATGGATGAAAATATGAATTTCCAAGGACTGATTTACAAATGTGCCATAAAAATATGCATTCAGCGTAATTTTGGAGAAATTCAGGGCGTAAAATGAAAATCTATGCACATTTTGAGTAAAAACATGAATCTCTAGTGTTTGGTTTGCAAATGTGTTAGAAAATCATACTTTCAGTGCAATTTTAGTGAAGTTCAGGGTTTTATGTGCGACTTAATGTGAAAGAAAACTAAATTAGAGGGTTTCATGTCAAAATTTAAAGCTTGAGAATTAGTACAAGAAAAGCACAAGGGCCACACTACAAATTTACCAAAACAAAACATTATTAAAATGATTTAAAAATAAATGTAGGGATTGATATGCCAAACAAAAGGACCTAAATGCAAATAAAAGAAAAGAAAAGAAGTTTTCTTAAAAGGAATTTACAAAAAACACTCGACGGTCTCGGACGACTGCACCTCGTCGGCGACAATCGCTTGGGAAGCCATCCAAGCCTTCCCCGACGCCCGATCTTACATCCAATCGACTGATGAGCAATGGGGAAGAGAGGGGAGAGGATCTACAAGCTCCGATTGGATGTCTAGCGGTTGGAAGCTTCCTCCCACCACTGTCGGTGGCGTCCCGACTCTGACAAGGGGTTTGGACAAGACAAAGCCACTAGAGGCGATGGAGCGGCTGTCCAAGGTTCCAGGAAGGTTGACAGCATGAAGAGGGGAATTATCCACCATCTGGAGGCAAGAAATGCAGCGCGAACTTCCCTCCTAACCTAGCTCTGTGTCATCTCTGGCGACGTCAACTGTGGGAGGAAATCGAGGCTTGGAGGGGGCTCTGAAGCTTCTAGGGGCCTGAGGGAAAGGAGTGGGAGGTGCTTCGATGATCAGAGTGGAGCTACGCCATGCGAGACGCACGGTTGACCTTAACCAGAGGTAATCTTCTCCGACGACGACGGGGCTGCGACCGGTGAGCTGCTTCCAGGGGGCTATGCGGCTTCTAGAGTGGAGGGGAAGTAAGGGGAGATCTAGCCTAACCACTCCACACACACTAGGACATGAATCACTCAATGGATTTGTACCCGAACCTCTCACACTGGAAAATGGGTCTAGTGACCCGTAAAACTCAAATTCTGGCAAAGGAACCTCAATTTCTTTACTGGAATAACTCTAGGAAGGTTGAGGAGGACCTAGGGAACAAAATGGAAGAGGATTGAGCTCTGATCAGGGCATACCTTAGCTGACAAAAAGTGTGGGCTATTTCTGGCCAACGGAGCTCGCCGAAGAAGATGATCGGAGCTCTGAACTGCTCCCCTCCAAGCCTCCTTAGTGATCTAAAGCTACACTAATTGCTCTGGTTGACTTGATTGCTCTAGTTTGAGTGATCCCCTCTTGGTTTCTCTCCTCTCAAATTTTCTCTCTTTTTTCAAGTTTTTTTCTCTCTCTTTTTCAAGCATCCCCCCTTTTTCTCATGCAAATGGGGGTATTTATAGGCTTGCAATGGCTAGGTTTTTTTGGTTGTTATGGGTAGTTTGTTGAGATTGTTATAGGTTGTTAGGATTGAGTGGGAAGAGGTTGGGATTTTTTTAGGTGGTTATAGGTTGTTAAGATGGAGTGGGAAGTGGTTAGGGTTTGTTTAGGTGGTCAAGGTTGTTACAAGTTGTTATGATGGAGTGGGAAGTAGTTAGGGTTTGTTAGGTTAGGTTTAGGAACTTGGATTAGCGTTTTGGATTAGGATTTAAGCTAGGTTTAGGGTTTTGGATTAGGGTTTTTTGATTAGGGTTTAGGCTAAGTTTAGGATTTTGGGTTAGGGTTTAGGCTAAGTTTAGGAGTTTGGAATAGGGTTTAGGGTAGTTTTTCTGGATGAAATTAGGTTACGATGTGAAGTTGGTCTTGAGGAAAAGTGATTGAGAGCCCAGCAACCAAAGGTCTATTCCAGTGTAGCTTACCTACAATCCTGCAAAATTGGAGTGTCTACAGATGCCCCTCCCTGAGCGAGGTCAAAGGATGAATGGAAACGAGATCGACACTCAGGGTTGACAAAGGCACCTCGCCCGAGGCCGCAAGAAAATGTTAGTTGTTGGTAGTAAGCCACTTAGTCGGTGAATGCACCGAAAACCATGACCTGCCACCCAAAGCGCCACAAAAGAAGTTGTAATCACAGAAACTAATACTAATGATGAATGCTGACACATGAATGTGGCTGGTGATGAATAATGTGTGCTAATGAATGATGACGCATGATGAATGAATGACACATGCTGATTATGATGTAAACTACTAGATGATGTATGTAATGGAGGATGACAAGTTGACAACCAATCAGCTCTTAAACGACATGATTGGTTATCACACCTGTCGAAAAAGTGCCGGACAAGACTCATGGTGCTTGCCGATCGAAAAGTGACTAGTTACGACGGTCATCTAGGTAGTTCGGGCTACCAGCCCATAAGGAGAGAAGGAACAAAGTGAGCGGGGAATCCATCAGGCACCACGAGTATTGCCTCGGTAGTTTGGGATACTAGCCCGAAAGAAGGAAGCATGGCTAGACGAAAAAGACTTGCCAGCAGGAGACGACAATTAACAGACATTGTGACCATGCCGGTGGAACCCTCCTCGATGCTCCTAGGTGTGTGGAAGCACATGAGGAGTCCTGACATGGTCACAGCGATGATGGTGAATCTGGAGAAGAAGACTAGACTCAGAAATACCAAGGAAAGATAAGAAAAGGATAAGAAAAAGAGTCGCCACCTAGTCTTTTAATGGAAAGATGAGGAAAACCAAACATAAAGGAAAACCAAAAGAAATCAAGGCGACGAAAACATATGCATACTCCGTACCTAATGGATGCAACACTTGGCCATTGCGGGCTAGAGAAAGGGTAAGGGTTCTTGTTATGCATAGGGAAGGGGTTAGGTACCCCCATGTGCCCGAGGAACTCGGTCTTTCTAGGTTACCTACTGTAGACACCCCGATTTTGAGGTGATACATTGATAAGGCTCCAATTGTTGCTTTGGATATGACTGACCCTTGAACCAACTCTAAACTCATAGCAAGCCTGCAGCCCAGTTTGAAAACCAGACCAATAGGGGAGAACACCAACCTGGCACACCAAACTAGCACACCAAACTAGCACACCAACCTAGCACACTTCCCTAGCACACATAGGTGGCACACTTAGCCAGTGCACATCCCTGGCGCACAACACTGCGCAGGCTGTGGCTGCTGGCTTTCCACCTTCCTTGGCTGTTACCTCCAGCAGCGAATATGCCCTGGAATCTTCCAGGCTCTTCGTCTACGAGGCTCTTCTTATACCCATAACTTACCCCTGAGAGTTCCCTATAAAAAGACCCCCATAGGTAGCCATAAGAGGAAGAGGAAAAATCCTGAGAGCTGAGAATCCTGAGTAGAAACCTTGCAACCAGCCATTTTCTTGCCCTGAAACCCGACCTCTGCACGAGCCTCTCCACTAGTTCAGTGGCTTATTTTCATTCCCTGGAGCACCCTCTTGCGTCCTAGAGCCTTCCAAAGCAACAAGGATCTTCTTATCTCTGATATTGCAAGAAGGAACTCTTCGTGAGGTAGGCTTATTACCCCCCTTTTTATTTTCATAATGCCATTTCAGAACTGAATAAAGCATGCTTAAAACCTTATGTATGATCTGCTTTGTTCCGTGCTTTTGAAGTTTTCATGATATCATGCTTGTTTTCTATGCAAGTAATCTCCATGCCAATCTATGTTTACATTTTTAGCATGTAATCCGCATGAGCTATTGTTTCCTTGCATATAATATTTTGCCATGCATCATGTATGCCCTTGCACGTAGAAGCATGCGCATTTGATCAGCATTTACACATGTTTTGATTTGTTTTGTCCAGATCGTGCTTGTTCTTAAGTATTTCACACATTTTCATGCATGAACCCACCAACATGTTTTAGTTTCAAATGCTTTGTTTTCATGATGATCCTTGACCCTATGCACTCGCAGTATGTTTTCCAGTTTTTTTTATCATGGCATAATCCTTTTAGCACTTGCGTGAATCCCCCTCGTACCTCTGCTAGGCGGGTTCTGGATTAGGTCACAGTCTGATCCAGACTCCCTGGGGCGCACATCCCAGTCGCACCTAACCCGCGCACCAGTTTGGTGCACACAGCCGGCGTGCCAGACTGGCCAGAGATCAGTGCACTTGCATTAGCCCCATACTTGCATGGCTTTATCGTAGAGTTTTAAGCTTGTTTCTTTCTGATTGATTCTCTGGTTTGCCAGGATGCAACCTGCATGTTTTCAGTTTTCAAACAAACTGTTTTCCATTTGTTTTCGCTGTTTTGTTGTTCAGCTCCAGGCTGAATTTGGTAGACTGATTGCACCTTACTCCCTTGAGAGAATCATGTGTATCGGTCCATGATCAAGAGGCTTGGCTGAATCATTGCTTTTTGCATCTAGTTCACATAGATGGGATCTTGTGTGAGGCTTCAGGCCCTTGAGCTCAAGGTCATCGCATGGCATTTGCATTTTTAAATCTTCTAAGGCATGTTTTCTGAGTTTTTCCAGAATGATTTCTGCTGCATGCTTTTCCAGAGTACACCCTTTGATGTTTTGCTTCACTTGGCTTTCTATTTTGCCTCTGCATACATTACTGGCCCACCTAGACGCACATAGGTGGTGCTCCAAACTGACGCACCAGTCTGGCGCACCAAACAGGCGCAGTGGCCTGCTTTCAATAGCACACAACATGTTTTTCATGTGTTTTGCTTGCTTTCTCGACCTAATTTGCTTCTGGATTTTCATCAGATTTTCTTCCTTGATGCATTAGGAAGGCACACCTCTGTTTTCAGCAGTTTTCTTGCATTTTAGCTTCCATTTAGGCATATAGTAAGCAAGGATGATAAATCGCTCAAGATATTAGATCTCTGATCTTATTATGCAATATTCTTGCATCAACTCTTGGCCCGGCACACGAGCGATATTTCTGAGCATTAGGACACACCCCTATACATCATGTACCTATACTTTAGACACCACAAGCATTTGCAAGGCATGGCATATCACCCACGGGCGTACAGCAAAAGGCTGAAAAGCCGACATTTCATTTGCAAAAGAGAAATCATTAGAAGACCGATTTATCAGGCGTGCGAGGGTGCCTAACACCTTCCTCGCACGTAACAGGGATCCTTACCCGCATTTCTAGTTTGCGCAGCCTCTTTTTATTTTTTTGCATGATTTTTCATGTCTTTATGGTTTTCCTCGTCTTCCATAATAGACTTGGTGGTGACTCCTGCATTCTTGCATTTTTTTTCCCCTTTTCTTTTTGCCGTGGCTTTGCCACCTTTTGGGCACACATATCACCTATTTGTGGCCACCCCCGTCGGCATGGTTACAGGAACTGGCGACTCCGCTGGGGATAACCAGATCCCGGCTTCGCTTTGACGTCTCTTTTGCATTGCTTTCTCCTTGCTTTATTTTCCCATGCCATGCTATCTTTCCCATGCCTTGCTCTTTTTATTGGTGTCTTTTGCATACATTGCCCTTGCTATGCTTTCACACATTTGCCATGCCACCGCGCTTTTTGCACATTGTCGCACATGCTTTTATTCATGTCTACTTGCGTGTTTATTTCCCTTCCTGCTTTGCCATGCCTGGGAGAATAGAGACATGCTTGCTTCCCCTTTTGGTTAACTAAAACATAACAACCGAAATCAAGCTTACGGCAGACTAGGGACAAATTGCAAACTCCCCCTTCATGGTTTAATAAGCTTGCAAGTAAAAAATTTAAAGCATGCTTCGCATACATCATATAGGGCATGCATTCTTCTCCTCTCCTAGGCTTACCTATGTAGTCTGTGAAGGACATGTTCCGATGGTTCATCCTAATGGCTTTGGCATAGGATGGAAAATCGGGCTTGTTCCCCCTTAACTGGGGTCGTGTCGGTGTTAGTAAAGCGGCACAGCCTACTGCTTTGGCAGAGGTCAAGGCTCCGAAAGCACCACTCGTTCACTGCCTATGCTTTGGCTGGGATTTAGAACGGGGACC
>JAMKQA010011770.1:0-17933 GCA_024699735.1 Posidonia australis
CAAAATACAAAAACAAAACCCTAAAAACCTAAAACAACAAAAAAAAAAAAAAAAAAAAACTAAAAGCCCAAAAGGTCTTGGCCGTTAAGCCCATGCATTCATTACATCTTTCTCAACCAAAAAACTTAGGAAATGAAAAATAAAGGAATAGTACTTCCTCCCTGCACCATCCTCCCGTTCCCCTCCATTTCCCACGTTCTGGCCAACCGCAGCCACCATCCATGATACCCTCGTGCCATCCATCCCCTTAAGAAGCTCAAAAAACCACCCAGAGGAGGGGATCTAGACGATAACTGGAGAGAGCGGAGAGGAGAAACCAAAATAGAGATCGCCAAAGAGAGGAGAATAGTGCACAAAGACCACCGGATGTCTGATCCCAGAAAACCAGAACCAGAGTACCTGCACCCACACTTTTCTCCTCCCACTTAAACTCTCCGTCCCCAACCACATCTAGCAACCGGAGCATCGTCGGAAACATCGCCGCTGCCACTGAAGATCGTCGGAGAGGACATTTCACCCACCAGGTACCCCTCTTCTTCCTCTGTTTTATTTCAGAGCATGCCCCATAGGACCCTCTGGATCCCTGGAATTGGCCACGGCGAAGCAACGCTCCTCGCGCGCTGTCATCGCCAGTTCACCACCACCGGCGAGGCTACGAGCCTCCTGACCTCGGGTGAGGCTCCCGTAAGCCTCTCCTTCCTTTCCCCTCTTCTCTCCTCCTCCTCTGGTCTCCCTCCGCTCCAAAGAAGCCTCGTCGACGCTCAGCCAGCTTCGTCGCCGTCGCCGCAGCCAGCCACTGTTTGCCGTCGAAGATGCCCCTGAGCGCACCAGGCCACCTCACTCCGCACCGATGACCTAGAAACCTCCGCGCACCTCCCAGGAACGCCCCCATGTTGCAGCGCCCTTGCTCGGACCTCCACAACCACCCGACGACTCGCCGCTGCCATCGTCACCGGAGTCAAGGTGGGAGTGGCGCTCCAGACCACCTCAAAGCTCGCTGCTGCCCTCCGAAGCCTCGTCGTGGCTCCCTGGAGCTTTCCCCGCCTTCTACGCGTCGTTCCTGCTTCCAGAGCATCGCCGCGTCGCGCCGTCGTCTTCTCCGTCGCCATTCAGAGCCCTTTGCCGGAGCACGAGGTAGGGGGAGGCCTCAGGCCTCCCTAGCCTTGCCTAACCTCCTGAGGATGATCGCCTTGGCCCTCCGGAGCTTTCACAGCCGTCGCGAGCCCCCTTCAGCAGCTGAATCGCCGCCAGAGCCTAGCCGGAGAGATCGCCGGAGGAAGAACGCCGGCGATCTTCGAATAGGCATTTTTTGAGCCAGGCCCCTTTAGTTTAAGTTTATTAATTTTAGACCCTTATTTTATTATATTTAAATCCTTTTTTATTGCATATGGGTCCAGACATTTACATTTCAGCCCCTATTGTTTTAAAATACTTTTTATTCTTTTATTTTCTCTGTTGATTTACATTTACAGGCATTCCTCTCTGTGAATTTTGCATTTTGGCCCTTATGTTTGTCCTTTATTGTGTTTACATCATTTTGTTGATTTTCTCCTCCATTTTTCTTGCAAGTAACATCTTCTAGGCATTTGACACACATTTTAGACCATGCATTGTCCCCATGCATGCATTTATCATATTTGACCACTAAAATGACCAAATTGCCCTTGTGTCATCAATTTATGCACATGTGTGTCTGTTATTGTACAAAGTCATGCATAACCTCTGCCCAAAGCATTCCTTAGAATACTTTACCCATTTAGGTACATTTCCATGCATTTTGCACTATTTTGCTGTATTTGCACTTTAGTCCCTCCTTTTTGGATTAGTCTGCATTTCATGCATTCTTTCGTGGTTTTTCTCCTATCTGTCTTCGGATTCCTTCATCTGATATTTGATTTGATTATCTTTATTCCATGTTTTCATATTTTCCTGATTTGATTTGGATTTCATCGCCCGAGGGCGTCCATTAACAGGCCTGAGGGCTACTCTTTGACCCTATGACAGATTATTTTCCCCTTTTTTTATTTTCACGACTTTTTCCATGATTCCGAGAACACGAGTTGACTCAACTTTTTATCCTTTTAACATCAACATGGTTTTCGGAGGCATTCTTTACAAAAACATCGTCATTTCATGTGATTTTCTACGATTTTATCCATTCATGTGAATTTCTTCACAATTTTTGTACATCGTCTTGCACATCCATCTCGTCTTGTCTTGGCACTCACATCAGCATGATTAGAACACAATCTAGGCATAGCAAACATTCATTCAGCCTCAAGCAAGCAAATTAGACTAGAAAGACCGAGTTTTTCGGACGTATGGGGTGCCTAACATCTTCCCCGTGCGTAATAGGAATCCTTACCCATCCTCTGGTTAGTAGACGTCTGGTCTTCACGTTTGCGTCTCATTCATTCACTTTTAGTGATTCGTTTATGGTTTTCCTCGTCTTTCCCTTAAAAGACCAGGTGGCGACTCCATTTCCCTTCCTCTCGTCTCGTCTCGTGCCCTCGCCATCTCGGCATGGATGTGGCCTTCCTCCCCCTCTGGCGCGACCCCCGCGTCGAATTGGCCTCCGGGCCGTGGGCACGGTCACACTAGGTAATTAAATTGTTTAGATTTATTCCAGTTAATTATACTATTTATTAATGATTAAAAAAATTAATGCTGGGAATTGGAAAGAAAAATTTAGGATGTGGGCATTACACTTCTTCTTTAGCACAATACATGCGTTTATATACACATGCACACACTCCCTTGTAATTATACCACATAATTAATTACAATTAATTTAGCTCATTACATGCACATTAAAGTCCCCAACAACGTGCCTTAATTGTACCATTTGATGTTGACTTGCACACAATTAAGTGCATTGAAGTTCCATTCGTGTACTCTTAAGTGCCTTTATGCTCCCTTACTTGTGTGCATGGAAGTACTTCCAAGCTAGGGCCATAAATGGATCACCCAATTTGATCTGACTCATTAAAAAGAGGTTAGGGTAGAGATTTTTTATACGCGTTGATCTGTTAATCCGTCATTTACTAACCCATCAATTTAGTAGATCAGGGTTTAGGTAGCATGTTACTGGTAATCGGTTAATCCGTTAACCTGAGGATAATTTAGTAATTTTATCCAAATCTTAATTCTTTAACCTAAAATATAAATAGATTATTACCTTTCCTCTTTATTCTTGTTATATTGTTATATGGTATGAGATAAATATATGTTGTTATTTGCAGTAGTGTGTTTTTTGTTCTTCTTGAGATTTTAGAATAGATGTTGTCAAAAGATGGGATTATATCAGATTAGTAGTTATGATTAGATGAGATCAGAGTATTGTGTTTTATAGGCGATTAGATTAGAGTAGTTTGTTATGATTTTTTTATGTATAGTTTAACATTGTTGTTTACCAAAAGCACTTGCTCTTCTTAGTTGTTTGTGATGTTTATTATTTACTTTGTTGTTTATTTTTATGCTTCTTAATTTAATGTTTATTATTCACTTTGCTGTATATTTTTATACTTTTCAATTTGATGATTATTATTCATTTTATGTGATTTCATTTTGACACATATTATTATTCATTTTTGTGCTCCTTAATCTGTTATTTTGATTGTTTCGAGTTTAGGATTTCATCTTGATTAGATTAGAGTAGTTTGTTAGGATTTTTTTTATATATAGTTTAACCTTGTTGTTTACCAAAAGCTCTTGCTCTCCTTAGTTGTTTGTGATGTTTATTATTTACTTTGTTGTTTATTTTTATGCTTCTTAATTTAATGTTTATTATTCACTTTAATGTATATTTTTATACTTTTTAATTTGGTGTTTATTATTTATTTTATGTGATTTCATTTTGACACATTTTATTATTCATTTTTGTGCTCCTTAACCTGTTATTCTGATTGTTTCGAGTTTAGGATTTTATCTAAGGATTGTTTGTGTTGCAGTATTTGCTTGATCCAATTTTATCTCATTGATCTAATAAATGGGTTATTGTAAGTTCATGAAATTGAGACTCGATATAGTGTAAATAGAAGTGTTGGCATCCAATCTTGTTGATCTGCATTTCGAGGAGTGTTGACAGAAGTCGGCAAATTGGGTAGCATCATATGCTCTATCTAATCATAAATGAGGAAGATTTATCTATTATAGTTATAATTCAAGAATGCATTTGTTGTTGCTATATCTTCTTTTTTTCATATAATATTGTATAATACTCAAGTCATTACTTGTTTGTTATTATTTTTGTTTTTCCGTGTTACAATTTACTTGTTTTTACATTTTCCTCTTGTTGGTTACTTTCAAGTATGTTGTTGATTCATATAATATTATTGATTGTTGCTTATAATGGTGTAATGTGTATATAATGTTGATTGTTGTTAATTATGTTGGTGTATGTCTTGATTACTATATTATCAATTCTTATAATGTTATTAGGAATTAATAAAATGATTATCTTGAGTTAAATTTAGTCCATGAAAAGCCTATGAAATGATATAAGTTTAGATTTAACAATAAAATAAATTCACCCGTTAACCTATCTATCGCCTATTAACAATAAAATAAATAATATTTTATGGTTTTTGATGGTTTTGAGTTGAGTACTCGAGATGCATGTCTTAGAATTTTACATAAATGTTTTGAGACTTGGTTGCAAAAACAAAATCTACAGTTCATTTGGCTACATGTGTAAGTTTTTGTTAAGTTTGTAGGTTATGTTAAAATTTTAGAGGTTTTTAGTAGATTTTTTATAGACATCAATATTAGGATATCAGTATGGTTTCAAATTGTCATTTTTGAGTCGATTTTCCCATGAATTCTGGATGAAGTGCGGTAGTACACACATAGGTGGTTTGATGCATCGCATTTTTTTAACATCGATGTGGTGATGTTTGCCTCGGATTTGTGGGTTTCACGCGTAGTGGTGGCACGTCATATCTACATATTCCACCAACACATTTCAGTTTATTTTTCTTATTGTTTTACGGAGTTGGATTCTGTCTTGTATTGATCTTAGTTTTGTATTTTCGGTAGTTGTGTGCTAGGCATTCTTTTTAACGGTTACTTATGTCTGCTTTGTTTTGGTATTTTTTATAAATACAGGTTAGAAGATAGTTTACTTACTAATGTATATAGAAGAGTGACTCAACTATACATCCAAGAACTTAAATAAATATTCTTTTTCATTAATTTACTAATGGTATAATAGAAAATTAAGATATATTTTGATTGAAAAAAAAAATGTAATTTATTAATCATAAGACGACTAATATCGTTATATTCTTCCTCTTTTTCCGTTTTAGTCTGTGCGCAATATCCACCGCCATCAATCACAGCGAGAAAGCCTCTGTTGGCGTTTATATCCCAATCCCAGTAGTTCGCCTAACGATCACGTGTGACATTAAAGTCACGGTGGATTTGACCCTACATAGGCGATGAGAAGATATATATGAATAAGCATAAGATTTACAGAACCAACCTCGAATGATTGATCGTTGCCTTTTCCCATAAACATACCTTAGTTTTTTACGCGTCGACAAAAATTTCCTCCGAAAGGTTGAACGGCTTTGTTTTTTCGGCAGTGTATCTGGTGTTCTTCTCTCTGTGTCGTCCATTTGAAAAACAACGAAATCGTCCTAACGCTTCTTACATAAAATATTAATATATATAAATTTTATCAAATACGGTAGACCGCACCTCCCATCCAACCACCTCGATCGCACTAGTTGAGCAGGACGGCATGGTGACATCGGCTGCTCCATGCCAAATCCCATTAATAACTGAGACTCTGACTTATTTATCTGTCGATCGGCGTAGCACCGAGCCATCACTTCTTTCTTCGGTTTTTGTTTTTAGCTCTCAAACTTCTGCTCTCGGCCGCACATGGCACCTAACCGCTAACCCCGGCTCACCACATGGCATGTACATATATATGTATATATGTACGTATCCGACAGTGTTGGGCGTGTACGATGGACCCTGTCGGAGCGCTCGAGTTGAAGAGCTCTTTACCTCTGTTGTTTTTTGTTGGGGCTCGGAAGATTTATGTCGATTTCGTCGTCTTCCCTTGGTTTCTCGGAATCATCTAATTGATCAGTCACAACTATAATAGTCGCAAACTTGACGACCAAATAAACTCAATTTTTTGTAGACTGATCTTTTGAGTTTTGCCGTAACCGTCAAGATACAATCTTAGAAAAAACAAAAAAAAAAAAGAAGGAAAGAAGAAATACAACAACACCACCCCAAAATATAGTCTGGACACACTCCAAGACGACGATGTCGAACGTATTCATGAACACACGTGGCGGTGGGCGCCACATGTGCTAGTTTACCAGCCTCTCTTTTGTCTTTTCCTTCCTTTCTTTTTCTTTTCTTTTTTTCCATTTCTCCTCGTGATATACCACTACGATTTTTCTCGTTCATAATTAATAACAAAAGGCCAAGCTGATTTATTTATTTCTCTTACAGGGATGCTTTTTCTTCTTTTCCTTGCAGGCCAAGCTGATTTATTTATCCGTGCCGCTGCTTTGGACTTCAAGCTTTAACAACTCTCTTACTTCTCGAGTCCTTCTCCTCGCTTCCCCTCCTCCTCCTCCTCCTCCTCCTCCTTCTTCCAACCACATCCGCGCCTACGTGCCCATGCGGATCTCACTTTCTTGCTCACTTTTTGAGCAAGACTCATAAGCAAATCCATGCAGTAGTACCGTCTCCTTAATTTGGTCATTTCTGTCATCCCGTTGGCCTGATGCCATAAACAATCCAAGCCATCTATATTTCCCAACACTGTTGCCTTTTTCTCCCGTCATCTCCATTAGAGTCGGGGCTTAACGCCAGAGCCACCATTCCCGAGGATTCCAACGTCTTGATCCATTTTTCTATTATTGAAAAAGAACAAGAAGCGGTGGCAAAACCATGCAGGCTGCTACCAACACTGCAGCCTCCGCTGCCATGACGACGATAACGTGCCTCTCCTGCAACCCTACTCCTGCCCATCCATCTCCGATCGAGTGGATGGGGTTCATCTTCCTATCTCCGTGCTCGCAGAGGATATTGTTCTCCGCCGTGGACCTCGTTTTCCTCCTCACGCTCGCCTTCTTCGCGTTTCAGAAGCTCCACTTTCGCCGTAGATCGGCGCCACCACCGCAGGATCTGGACGCGGCCGCCACCAAGCCGTTGATAAGCAGACCCAGAGGCGTCGTCTCCGCGGGTGTCTACTTCAAGCTCTCCGTTGCCCTCGCCTCCCTGTTGACTCTCCTCTACGTGGTCGTCTTCGTCGTGACCGTCGTCCAAGGCCGTAGCACCACCGAGCGCAAGTGGCAGGCGGTTGAGTACGTGTTCCTCGTCATCCAAGCAGTGAGCAATCTGGCGGTGACCGCACTCATCGCCCATGAGAAGCGGTTCGAGGCCACCAAGCACCCGATCACTCTCCGGGTCTACTGGGTCGTGAGCTTCCTGGCCACCTCCCTCTTCTCCGCCACCGCCATCTTTCGATTCTCCTCTGATCTCCAATCGAGCCTCACCACCGATGATGTTCTCGCCCTCGTCTCACTACCCATCTCCTTCACTCTACTCCTCTACGCCATCTTGGGCTGCACCGGCGTCTCCGTTGATTGCCACCCCCAGAGAACACCGGATGAATCGGAACCACTATTGGTTCCGAAGGGAACCGTTGCCGGAGACACCGAGAACACAACCAGGTTCGCCACCGCCTCGATCTTCTCCCGGGCTCTATGGCTGTGGATGAACCCACTTCTCAGCAGAGGCTACACCTCCCCGCTGAAGCTAGAGGACGTGCCGTCTCTCTCCCCGGAGCACCGGGCAGAGAAGATGTACGAGCTCTTCCGATCGAACTGGCCACAGCCGGCGGTCCGGTCCAACCACCCAGTCCGAACTGCCCTACTCCGATGCTTCTGGCCCAACCTCCTCCTGACGGCCTTCCTCTCCCTGATCCGTCTCTGCGTCATGTACGTCGGCCCCAGCCTGATCGACCGGTTCGTTCGCTTCACCTCCGGCGAAAGAACCTCCATCTACGAAGGGTACTACCTCTGTGGCACTCTCCTCGCCGCCAAGTTCGTGGAGGTCGTCTGCTCGCACCAGTACAACTTCCAGTCCCAGAAGACCGGGATGATGATAAGAGCAACCCTCATCACCTCCCTCTACCGCAAGGGCCTCCGGCTATCTTGCTCGGCAAGGCAGTCCCACGGGCTGGGGCAGATCGTCAACTACATGGCCGTGGACGCGCAGCAGCTCTCCGACATGATGCTGCAACTGCACTACGTGTGGCTCATGCCGCTCCAGGTGGGAGTGGCGCTCCTCCTCCTCTACAACTACCTTGGGGTCTCCATGGCCACGTCGACCGTTGGGATCGTCCTCCTGCTGGTCTTCGTCGTGATGGGCTCCCGCCGCAACAACCGGTACCAGTTCCAGCTGATGACGATGCGAGACAAGAGGATGAAGGCGACGAACGAGATGCTGAACTACATGCGGGTGATCAAGTTCCAGGCTTGGGAGGATCACTTCAACAAGAGGATCCAGAGGTTCCGGAAGGGGGAGTTCGAGTGGCTGAGCAAGTTCTTCTACTCGATCTCCGGCAACATCATCGCCCTCTGGAGCACGCCGGTGCTGATCTCCGCGCTCACGTTCGGGACCTGCCTGTGGCTTGGGGTCGACCTCGACGCCGGGAAGGTGTTCACGGCGACGTCCTTCTTCAAGATCCTGCAGGAGCCACTGAGGAACTTCCCCCAGGCGCTGATCTCAGCGTCGCAGGCGATGATATCGCTGGAGAGGTTGGACGGGTACATGACGAGCCCGGAGCTGGATGAGGCGGCGGTGGAGAGGGTGGACGGCTGTGATGCGGCGGGCGGCGTGGCCATCCAGGTGGAGGATGCGGCCTTCGGGTGGGACGACGAGGTGGTGGATGGGGAGGAGGGTCTGTCCGGGATCAATGTGGAGATCAAGAAGGGGTCCCTCGCCGCCGTCGTGGGAACCGTCGGATCTGGCAAGTCCTCCTTTTTGTCTTGCCTTCTTGGGGAGATGCACAAGATCAATGGCAAGGTATTTGACCAAAGTTTGCTGATAATTAATTTGCCTCTGTTTCTTCAAAATTCTTGAACTAGTTTTAAAAAAAATATATATATATATATATTTATAATCTTAGGCCTTCGACGATTTTATGAGTGCTCTGACTTTGATGTGATCTTCTTGGAACCACGTAACAGATTAAAAATTTAAAATATTGCGATGGCTACCATAAATAATATAATTGTGGCTAATTAATGTGCCATGGATGCGGCATCTGCAAGGTTTTTGATGATTTTTTTTTTTGTAAGTAGCTGCTATGTTTTTGATGAAAGTGATAGAAATAAATAGATAAAGTACTGAGTTATGTGAATAAATCGTCAGCAGAGTACATACCAGATACCAGATGTGGCATATGCAGGGAAAGACTATCATTTAAAGCATAGTATTTACAGAAGTATATGTATAACTAGTAGGGACAACTATTTTCCGCTATCGGTAGGGCAGATCATGAGTTCTACTTATTGGACCAACCATGAAAAAAACCAAAAACCGTATTAGAGTCAAACATAACACAGTCAAGTACTTTTTTCAAGAAAAAAAGAAAGAATGAATGAAACGTATCTTTTGGTTCGTTCACTAGAATCCAACATGCACAGATTACAAAGTGATCCTTGCAATACATACGATTCGATTCTTTGGACTCGATAATGTCAGGTGAGAGTGTGCGGAACCACAGCGTACGTGGCGCAGACGTCATGGATACAGAACGGGACGATCCAGGACAACATCGTGTTCGGGATGCCCTTGGACGACGGCAAGTACGCGGAGGTCATCCGCGTCTGCTGCCTGGAGAAGGACCTCGAGATGATGGAGTTCGGGGACCAGACGGAGATCGGCGAGAGGGGGATCAATCTCAGCGGTGGGCAGAAGCAGCGGATTCAGCTCGCCAGAGCCGTCTACCAGGACTGCGATGTCTACCTTCTTGATGATGTCTTCAGCGCCGTCGACGCCCACACTGGTTCCGAACTGTTCAAGGTTTGAAATTTACATTTTTACTCTTGCTAATTGTTTTGTCGCTGGGGTTTCAATATGTAGTTTTCACATGAATATCTAGTTTTTTTTTTTTTAAACGGTAATTGATATATATCACACATTATGATAAACCACCAACCAACCAAGTAATATATATGATGTCCGTAGAACAACTACAAAGAAACTTTAGACCAAGTAGGTGCAGACTATCTAGTTTTTTTTTAACTAGCAGTTGTTGATCTTTCTTCGTAATGTCGCATTGTTGAGAAGTCTTTCACTGCATAAATTACTATAGCTAGGAGTAGGGTAGAGTGAAAATGCTGCTATGCGATTGTATATGGAAATGCTGATAATTTCATGAATGAAACATTTTTTTGATGAAGTACATCGAATTCATTGCAGATTGGCTTTTCTACGTAGTCCAGAGTGTTGGTTGTGCCATGGCTAGTTAATAGTTATTTTAGCTACTCAATGGCCTTTTGTTGCTGTTACTATTGTAAACAGAATGCCCACCAGGGTTGAAAACCTGGTGTCGACAACTAAAACTACCATTTCATGAAAAAAAAAAAAGTAAGAAGAAAAACTGTTTTACACGGATTGTTAATGTTAGCAACTTAGCATAGGTTTAACTTTTATTTTTAATTAGAGTTTTTAATTGTGCCAATTATACCTGTCATATAGGAATGTGTAAGGGGAGCTTTGAAAAGCAAGACTATCGTTCTTGTAACGCATCAAGTGGACTTCTTGCATAATGCTGATAAAATTTTGGTAAGTGGTGGATATTCTACTTATACTGCCAGCAGTTTTTTTGTTTCCAAATTTGAACAAATAACACAGTCGAGCTCTATTCCTGGAGTAGTTTTGGATTTTATGGTTCTGAATGCAATTGTACCGAGAGTTCTTTTTCCTAGTAGTATTGTTTTTTTCACTTCAAAATGCCTTATGTCACTTGTGTCATCAGAAAAATTATGGTTTAATCTTATTTTATGGGCATTTTCGTGACAAAAAAAACTAGATCATGGATTTTTTTTTTCTATAGTGAAAAGCTAGGTCTACTTCTTCACTGAAATTTAATTTGCATCAAAACCTGTCATGCTATACCATAAATTGTTTGAGGTTTTAACTCCTCATTTGTCTTGTAAACACAACAGGTCATGAAAGGAGGAAGAATTGTACAATCTGGAAAATATGATGAGCTACTGGGTTCTGGTACGGATTTTGAAGCACTTGTTTCTGCTCATGCTGACTCCATGGAACTTGTGGAGCACAGCAACCCTGCAACTTCCAGCAGTGATCAACATTCTAAACAATCAGACCAGCCCCATGCAACTCATGACCATGCTAATGGGCAAAATGGATCAGTAGAAGCCCCAAAGAAGGAGAAGGGCACATCCAAGCTCATAGAGGCTGAGCAGCGTGAGACTGGACATGTGAGTTTGCATGTATACAAAGTATATGCCACCGAGGCTTGGGGTTGGTGGGGTGTGGTCGCAGTTGTGGCAGTTGCCTTGATTTGGCAGTGTTCTTTGATGGCCAGCGACTATTGGTTGGCATATGAAACATCTGAGGAGAATGCTCCAAACTTCAATGCAGCAATATTTGTTGGTGTCTACTCCGCAATTGCAGCAGTGTCAATCGTTCTTGTTGCTGTCAGAACCTTCCTCATTGCATTCTTAGGGCTTGAGACTGCTCAGATCTTCTTCAAGCAGATCCTGTACAGCATTTTACATGCTCCCATGTCATTTTTTGACACGACACCTTCGGGAAGAATTCTAAGCCGGGTAAAATTTTGTTTTCCATTGGTTACGTTCTATTTTATCATCGAGACACAGGATGATCACTACATTCTATTTCAAACACATTTTTTCTTATCTAAAATTTCCTTGTGACCTAATCTTTTTGCCTCATCAATGCCTAAGTTGAATATCTCCAGTCTCGTGGTCTGCCTTGTTGTAGATAATAAGATTTTGATATTCTTTGACTACTGTTTTAGTCTAACAGAGAATGTTTTGTATTTGATCTCTATTCAGGCTTCAACCGATCAAACCAACATAGATCTCTTCCTGCCTTTTTTTGCGGGTTTGTCTGTTTCCATGTACATAACAGTTCTCAGTATCCTCATCATCACATGTCAAGTTGCTTGGCCGACAATAATAGGCATAATTCCACTGGCCTGGCTGAACTTCTGGTACAGGGTATGAATATCCCTCATTGTCTCTTAACTATACTATATATTGGATGTTTTGTATGAGTTGTCTCTTAACTATACTCTTAACTCATGAAAGGCATGGTAGTTCAATCAACGCACTTTTAGTGAAAATTGCTAGTATGATACTACTTATTATTATCCTTAAGATACAATTCTTATTTTCGTTTTGTTATTGGTTTGTTATATATATTTCTTGATGTTTTTATCTTGGAAGTTGGAACCACCATTACAACTTGGAACAAAGATCTACCCACAATCTAGAGTGGTTGGACCACAAGTATAGGACTACTTGATAACTTGTTACCTAGCGACTAATTAGGAGAAAGGAAAATGATGCCTACTTGCGATAAACAATTTTCATTTTGTAAGAAATCAACATTTGACATATATGTTTTACATAATAAATAGAAACGTGAAAACTTCTCATCTCACTTCTTTTTATGTTGGCCTTAGGGATACTATCTGGCAACCTCTCGAGAGCTAACGCGCCTTGATTCAATTACAAAGGCACCTGTTATCCATCACTTCTCTGAGAGTGTTTCGGGTGTCTCAACTATACGATGCTTCAGAAAGGAGAAAAGGTTTAGTGATGAGAATGTGCATAGGGTAAACTCAAACCTGCGCATGGATTTCCACAATTTTGGATCTAGTGAATGGTTGGGATTTCGTCTGGAGTTGCTTGGGAGCTGTATACTCTGCCTAGCTGCATTAGTCATGGTACTTCTACCAAGCAATATTATCAAGCCAGGTATGTAATTGATGAATTCAATCCTCTCTTTTCTGGAAAAGTTGGTCCCTGTAGAATATGACAAACACAATTTCTAACTTGCCTGTTGCATAAGTCTTGTTTGTGAATCCAGCAAATTGTTTCTTAAAGCAAATAAGTTGTTTTTCTATTCTTTTTTCTTGAAAATAGTGGCATACTGGTTTGCATATGACATGTCAAAGCAGTCCAACAATTTCAAAATTGAATATGGAAGAAAATATTTGAGCACATCTCTGCTTAGAAGTGATTCTTTAATGTATGTCTTGAATAATATCAGGGATTCAAACCTTTACGCATTTTTATATAATACAGAGTTGGTTGGACTGGCTCTATCCTATGGTCTCTCTCTCAATTCTACCTTGTTCTTTGCGATATGGATAAGCTGCTTTGTTGAAAATAGAATGGTTTCAGTAGAGAGAATCAAACAGTTCACACAGATTCCTTCTGAAGCAGCATGGGAGATCAAGAATTGTCTTCCACCTGCAAATTGGCCCACACATGGAAATATTGAGCTGAAGGACTTGAAGGTACAGATTGCAATTACTGCCTTGTTTTTGTAAATATTGTTAATTTAGATTGCAAGATCTCTAACATTATAGATTGATTTAACTTTCTAGTTTATACCTTGTACTAGTAAATTATACCATATATATTATTTTTGGATTGACATGTACCTTCTTTGTGATTTTTTTGCTACAATTGCCATGCACGTTGGAACCATTGGAAGTATACTCAAATTAAGCTATTTCTATCAGTAATACTAAGAGTTACACTTACGGATGTGTAGGTTAGATATCGTGAGAACACTCCTCTCATTCTGAAAGGTGTTACACTCAATATTTGTGGAGGAGAGAAGATTGGTGTTGTAGGTCGAACAGGAAGTGGAAAATCGACTTTGATCCAGGCTCTGTTCCGAGTGGTTGAGCCTTGTGGTGGGAAAATAATTATTGATGGGATAGACATCTGCACTATGGGTCTTCACGATCTACGGTCACGCTTTGGAATCATTCCTCAGGAGCCTGTTCTATTTGAAGGAACTGTGCGGAGCAACATTGACCCGATTGGACTATATTCAGACGATGAGATCTGGCAGGTACGGGAATTGGGGGTGTATTTAGTGTTGAATTTTGACACCCTTTTTCAAGTTCATTTATTTATCATATTAGAACCTAGTTCCTAACATCCTTCCTCAAATATAATTGTTGGGTTGCTTCACCCTTTTTTTGGTATTGCAGAAAACAGTTTAACACATGTTTGTTTATTCTGTTGCATGCATTTTTTATATATGTATCATTTATTCCATTGCATATTATGTTGTAATTATTTTTTCTTTTACTGCAATGTTGAATATCTGGCTTTTGCTTCTGCTTTGTGTTTTCATTTGTAAAAATTACTTTTATGGTCCCTCCCTAGTACCCCGCATAACCACATTGGTGGGAGCCTCATGCATTGCGTTTGCCATTTTTTGAACAGAATCCAACTGTGTTTCTGTCTTCTAAAATTATCCAGATATTATGTTTAATTCATGTTTATATCTGAAGCTAATACAATGCCAAATTTTCAGTTAGAATTTGTGAACTTATGTAACAAGTTTTTTTTCGTTGCAGAGCCTTGAGCGTTGCCGACTCAAAGATGTGGTGGCTGCAAAACCTGAAAAGCTTGATGCTTCAGGTCTTTCAGTTAAAAATTTTAACTTTGTTGTGTTGTAAATGTTTTCTCCTTTTAGTGTTCAACATTTCATATGCATTTCTAACATGTCTTACGTTAATAATATTAGCTTTTATTGCTTTACTATCTAGTCTCTTTATCTAATCAATTGAGTTCAACATTGTAATGAAGTACTAACAGCATGATACTGTATAATTTAAGCTGCTATGGGAAAAATAAATGAAGACTTGGTGTGGAAAGTGTCTTATTAGGAGTTGAAGCCACCTTACGGCATCTAAATTAGACTGGGATCTTTTCCACACTGTGAATTATAAAATGGCTAAAATCTCCATCTTCTTTCCTTCCCCCCATAAAGGCTATTTGATTTAAATTAGTTTCTATACTCATTCTGCATTCTGCATAATTCAAAGTTAAGCACCAATATCATACAGCAGACCTTCTATAGCTCATAGATCTAGGAGATGTAATGATCTGCTATATTGTATAGAGAGCTATTCCGATTCTTTATTTGTCATAAAACTGGAGGTTTGTTTTATTGGTTAAAGATGTGACAGTGAAACAAGAATCTAGTGTTTTGCTCCCTTCCCTAATCAATAACCATCAGACTCGAATTCCATCAATTCAAAGTATGAAAATCAGGCCATTCATTTTAGTATACTAGGATATCTTGCCATTTCCCTGTGGTCATTATCCATCTGTATTCATTGTACATTGAAAATTTTGCACTAGTAGACTTTCTTTCAGTTTGATTTCCCCTCCATTATTGGCATCAAATAATAATCTTATCCTTTGTAATTGGAAATTTGGACGTGAGTCATGCATTTAACATTTCATCTGTGTACTACTCAGTTGTTGATAATGGAGATAACTGGAGTGTTGGGCAAAGGCAACTTCTATGTTTGGGCCGGGTCATGCTAAAGCACACTCGCATTTTATTTATGGATGAGGCAACAGCTTCGGTAGATTCACAAACTGATGGAGTGATTCAAAAAATCATTAGGGAAGATTTTACAGCCTGTACAATAATTAGCATTGCTCACAGAATACCTACAGTAATGGACTGCGACAGAGTGCTGGTCATAGATGCAGGTATGCCTTTTCTGTTAATGAAATATGCTATAGACGTGCAATAAGTAAAATTCTTCAGATAGTCATTTTAGTCATGACCTGATATTTATATACTAGTCTGCTGTGGTGAGATTGATGTCCAAGAATCTCAAAAAAAACAAAAAAGTACGCATCTTGGTATTGTGTTGCAGTGTTGCTAACATGTTTAGGCAATATTTTTTACATAATTATAAGGCCTATTTGATATGCTTATATTCATGTAGAAGTGCTTGTTTCTATCTAAAATTTGCAAAATATGTACTTTTACTACATCCACCAGCATTCTGTCCAGACTTTTTTATTAAGGTGAAAGTGAAACTAGGCCTGAAAGCTGAAATATTTAGGTGAGATATGTGCCACATGGTAACCTCTTTCCTCATCAATTTTTTTTAGAACTTTTTAATTTTCAATATTTTGTTGGTTGATCAATTTGAACATTTGTTGTATTTACTTTGTGCAAATAAATATTTAGCACAGTAAAACAGTTATTCATTTAATACCATCTATGTTACACTAGAGGACTACGACTAATTGAAAGTTCAGACTAATGTGATTTGCCTTATCATGCGTTTTTGAACAAAAGATCAAGGCTTTTTTATTTGCGTTAACACTCTTTAAAGGAAATGTAATTTTCTTCTTTTAGTTGTGAGCCAGTAAATAGCTCAGAACCTAAGCTTATGAGCTAAATTTACAAATATCTGTGCAGGATTAGTAAAGGAATTTGACAGCCCATCTAAACTTTTAGAACAACCTTCACTCTTCGGTGCACTGGTACAAGAGTATGCCAATCGTTCTTCTGGTTTATAGTCACTTGCCATTATTGATTGGAATCAACAAACTGGGATTGCATCACAACAGTCTAGCCATCAATCAGGCATGTTAACGGAGCCCAGTTCGAATCCCACAACACCTTTCTGGAATTTCCTCCACAATTTTAACGGCTTCTAGTTTGGAAACTTAACCGCAGAATCAAAGTTTAATGTGGTTGGCTTCCTAAGCAGAGTTGCAATAGTTCCTATGAGAAATGTTACAAGTTTTACAAAGCAATTGTTCCTTCCAGCGACATTATCCTGTGGAAACACAGTTATATAGATGCTGTATCTAGAGATTCAGTTCTATATTCTACTTTCAACAAAAGACTCATACGAGGTCTGGATTGAAATGTTTTCTCAACGAAGTAGCACATATGTAGTAACGTAGCTGTCATCATTGATGTACACTATTCAGCCAGCATATGTCAGAGAGTTATTCTTTCAAGTTTGTGTATCTTGGTGATCGTCGTCCTCAGAAGTAATTTCTTATTGCAACTCAAAGTTTACGTACGACCAGTGGAGATCATATTGGTGGTTGTCAAAGTGACCATGAGAAAACTGATCACAAACAAGATAAATGAATCAAAGAGTAGACAAGGTAATACGGTAAGCAGGAGGCATTATTGTTAGAATAGGTCAAGATCAATTGACTATAAGTGAAGAATTATATTTATATAGACAAAAAATCCAGTGCAATCGGACTGTTAAATTATATGGTCGAAAATCCATAACAGGTGGCATTATTATCCTCAGATATAATTCGGTTGTACTTTAAAATTAACACAAACAGCACTAACACAAGACTCCAATGAATACCAAACTTTAAAAAAATGTTCAGACTTCACATAATTTTCTTAATATCCATTAAATTCAACTGTTAGGGATTCACATCACACACAAACCAATCAACACAAGAACACTGAGTATTTACGTGATTCGGCAATGCCTACTCCACAGACAGAGAAAGAGAGGAGGTGTGTTTTACTATGAGAAAGTGTGGAAGAAGATAATACAAGTGATTAGGGTTCTTAGGTATTTATAGAAAACCCTAAGAGACCTTAATCACCCAAAGGGTAATTGGTAATTACCCATTTACAAGTCAATTCTAACAAATCTCCACCTTGACTTGGAAAAGCAAAACCTGAAATAGGTACAAGTCAAAGATAGGATAAGTAACAACAGCAACCTCTCTAAAAGAAATCTCTCTCTGCCAAAATGGACTTTTTTCACAAGCCACAGAGTCCAACCAAGTTCGTACAATGAGTGAACTTGGTCAAGGGTAAGGATTTTGTCATCATATCAGCTGGATTAT
>JAMKQA010011771.1:0-22683 GCA_024699735.1 Posidonia australis
TCCAACTCCCCCCCCCCCCCCCACCCCACCCCCGATCTACCTCTAATTCTTGTTACCAATCAAGTATAGAAGATAATAGAGGAGATCACAAAGGATGGATACAACACACATGTCAATGGAAGAAGACGACGTCGTCGACCAACCACCAACATCAAGGAAGAGAACGTCGACGCAGATGACGTTGAAGGACATGACGAGGGAGGCGGCATGGGAGGCGAGACGGCAACAGGTGATGAAGAAGAAGAATTACCAGTTTGCTGCAGGAGACAGGGAGGAAACAGGGGAGCCCATGGAAGTTGCCCGTGGAGGAGGTGGAGATGATCACGTGGGTGTGGGAGATGACGACGGGCGAAGGCTGGCGAGGTTGGGGAGCATCACAGACGAGGACATGGACGAGCTGAAGGCTTGTCTCGAGTTAGGGTTCGGGTTCCACGAGCTGGACGGAGGGCACGTGCTCTCCGAAACGGTTCCTGCTCTTGGCCTGTACATTGCAGTCAACCGGCAGCGGTTGGATTGTTCTTCCAAGTCGAAACTCTCGCCGAGCCCCGCGTCGTCGTCCACGAACGAGAATCCTGGCCTGCGAAGCTCTACCCAGCAGGATTTCTATGGTTCCTGGTTGTTGCAGCACGGTAGGTTCACGCTGACCTTTCTTTCTTTGACGATATTAATAAACTCAACTTTATCAATTATTTCCTGCATGTTCACGTGCCTACCTAAAATGCACGATTCATTGGAAGTTAGATTTGTCCGGTAGGGCAAAGACAAGATAGTAGACTTCATTGCATTAGAAGTTTCGCAGGCCAATTATTTTGTTCTTTCTTTTGTTTAAGAAGATCGATCATTAGAAGTTAGTAACAAATCAATACACGTAGGCTGCAACTGTTTGGAAGATCTAATGGCTCCCGCCGCTTCAACTCCCGGTTTCTTCACGCAAACAGATGCACTCTTGAAGGACGAGAGTCATGAATCCTTGCTCATTTCGCCATAGATGATGAAGTAAACATGAGATTTCCTGGAGTGGAGTGGAGCACGCTCTTGTTGAAACCGTTACATTGTCTAATCCATGTGAGCTCACCCTAACAAACGTAACCATAGTACCTCTAACTTGTATCCTATATATTATACATCGATTTGTATGCCACCGTAGATTTGGTTTAACCTGTAAGTATTTTCCTTTTTGGTATCTACTTATAATTTCAGCATATTTGGTAATCGATGATTGATTAGGTTGGGGTCTCATTAAGAATCACTACGAATTTTTTAGCAAACAACTTGAGATGGACAATTACTTTTGTTTCAAACTTAAGTTAAACCAAAGTTGAATGAGATTATGGGATTATGTTAGTTGGGAGTATGTTTTTGGTTTAAAATAGAAGCATTTATGCTTGTCTTTGTGAACATATGTACATATATATCCAATTTAGGGATATAAATATTGTTATTTACTGTAAGAGATTTTATTATTCAATATATAAAAATATAAATTACAATCTCATTACTATTTGATTGTTAGTTTTTCCCAAAGAGAATTCATTATTTATACCTCGAGACAACGGAGAGGCATAAGATTAAGAGTGTAACGGATATAGTATATCTGTAAAATATCCATATCCATATCTGTTTATGAGCAGATACAGATATCCGTATCAAGAATGGATACAGATATGGATACGGATATTATTTTTTGAATTTAAGCGGATACAAATATAGATATGTCTTTCGAATTTTCAATGGATACAGATAATTTATATATATATATATATTAACAACTTTTTATATCTCAACATCAGACCATTAGATTGCAAATCTAAACTACTAGATATAATCGAAACTATTTAAAATGCTTCTATATAAAAAATTAAATGATTTTGAAATTCCTAAGTACTAAATTGAACATAAACTTGTTATAACTTATTATAACTCATAAAGAACTAATGAATTTATATATGTTATGAGCTTTTAAATGATTGGGATTTTGGTGTGTACTTAATATAGACGTTGTATATTAAGACCTATAGATTATATTTTTGTTTTAAAACTTATAACATAGAGATCTAATGATTTTTGTTTTAAAACCATTGAATTTGTACATGAATAGATAAGTAAATTGAGAATTTCTAAATGATGTAGCTTTTGACATGTATCTCATCTACATGATGTAGATTAAGATCCATGGATTATATTTTGATTTTGTCAAATTATTTATCAAGTTTATAAGGATTTTATTTTATCATTTATAGGATTTTACTAATTTTAATTAACAAAATATGTTGCAAGCTGTGATAATTTTTTTATTAATCATTAATTAATTATACATCTATAATAGTGGAATATTAAGATATGGATTCGTAATTTCATCTTTTTTTAAAAAAAATAAGTCTAACCTATCATTATGTAGTGTTGGAAAATGGATCAAGCCAAGTCGGGCCGGCCCAATCTAAAATATAGTCAGCCCGCTCAAGCCTAGACCGGGTCGGGCTGAAGATTTTATTTCTTTAGCCTAGCACGGCCCATGGCCCACCTAGTGGGCCGGGCCGGGGGGCCAGGTAGGTCGGGTCAGTCCATTGGGTTGTTTAATTTTAAAAAATAATTAAATTTTTTATTAATAAAAAATATTTTTTATACATAAAAAAATAAAAATTACTTAATGATTAAAAAAATACATAATTATTTTTTATACATAAATTTTATTTTTTTACACTTTTTTTTACAGTTTTACTCATTAGTAGTATTTTGGTCCCCTCCGTTGATGTTGATGTCGCATCGTCGTCTTCCAATTCCTTGTTGAAGCTTAATCCCTGAAAACGATCAACCGCATCATACCAGTCTTTTGAGCATACAGAGGTTTCTATAAACTTCTCAGATAATCTATATCTTCTATCATTTAATACTCTTTTTCCTGCAGAAATGCAAATTCCAACGCTATAGTTGACACCAGGATCATTAGTAAATCTTTTACCATTTTTGAAATTATAGTAAATCTAATTACTGTACTAAACCACTACTTTAATAAGTCTAAGTTTTCCATTTCTAAATCACTAAAAGTAAACTCGCATTCTAAATAATTTTCTAATTCATTATTTGTAGTTGATTTTACATATTTATCTTTCTTTTTATTTAATCTACTCCAAAAAGAACTACTAATACTACTTGTATGTGTTCCTAAAAAACTAGATGTGTGACCACTACTACTACTTTCACTATAATTTCTAGTATATTCTTCAAATAATCTATATAAAGTTGTCTTTATTTTATTATTATATGAATTTATATAGTTATTTTTATTCATCTTACTAAAAATATCATCTATTAGTACCATACAATTAACTAATCTATGGCTAAGGTCCATAATTAAAGCTAAACATGCCCACATTTGAGCTCATCTCAATAATTATTATATTTAGTTTCCATTAATTTAATAATATCTAGAAAAGCTGTAATATTTCTATATTGTTGAAAAACATTCGTAATATTAAATAAATAAATTAAAACTAGAGAACTTGTTGGATAATATTAACCTGATAATTGTTTTGTTGTATTATAAAATAGTTCTAAAAAATTATGAATTATAGTAGAATTTTGCCAATCTTCATTATTTAATAAATCATTAGATTTTGCATTATAAAATCCTGTAATTATATTACAATAAGGTAGACTTGAACTTAACATATCATAAGTAGAATTCCATTTATGTGGAACATCTAACTTAAATTTTCTAGGTTTTAAACCATTTTGTGTACATACATGTCTAAATTCTTAATATCTTTTAACTGATGTTTGAATAAATAAAATAGATGTTCTTATATTTTCTATATAAAGCCTAATGTATTCTATACCATCTTATACAATTAATTTTATTATGTGGCAACAGCACCTACAATGAAATAATTTACCATTTAATATTGGTTTTATATTTCTTTTTAATAATTCTATTGCAATATTGTTATTAGAAGCATTGTCAAATGATATTATATTTATTTTAAAAAATATGTTATATTTTTTAGCAATATCTTCTATCATATTTGATATAACTTTACCAGTATGTAGATGATCAAATATTTTAAAAGTAATTAATTTTTTTTATAAATTTCATTCTATAACTATCAAATGTGCAGTTAAACATAAGTATGAAAATTTATTTGAATCAGTCCAAACATCACACGTTAATGATATTTAACATAATAAATTAAAAAATATTCTAATTAAATCATTCTTATCTTTTTTAAATATTTTATAAATTATATTTCTTTTTGTATTTCTAGAAAAACTTTTAAATTATAGATTCAAATAATTTTGTACACATGATTCAAATTGCATTTACTTTATTCTCTTGACAATGTGAAGTTTCACAAGTAGAAATTATTTAACGGATGGAATGAGAATTACTATTTTGTCGACTTTGTTCCTAATTTTGATGGCTCTGATATTCTTTTGTTTTTGTGCATTATGTTCTTAGTTTTTTTTTTTTTTCAGGTGACAATCCTCAAAACATAAAGAATAAGCTAAGGCATTGGGCACAAGCTGTAGCATGCTCCGTCATGTATAATCGATCTGAGGAGATCTACTAATAGGATTGTTGGTGGATCGGATATCACTTACTAATCCAACTCGATTCGACCCATTAAGAATGGATTATTGTGAAGATTTTATATACTCATTGATTTATTAATCCATTCACTCAATGGGTCAAGATATGGATAACATGTTAACCCAAGTCAAAATAGGGTTGATCATTTTTTTGGGGTTTATGAATGTGTTGAACAATGATTGTTACTTAAGATTATTCATGAGAACACTCCAAGCTATTTAAATTGTTTTCAATTGTTTATCATTTGAATCATGTGAAAAATGCCACATGTTTGAGTCATATACTGCACAATCAAATATTTTTCTATTATTTTCAACAAAACAGTATCTCTAAAGACTTTCCTTAAATTTTTTTGAATGAATGTCACTTTCTTTTTGTTGATCAAAATATGGAATTTTAAGATTAACTTTTGAAAAGGTAAAATAAAGCCTGTCTAGCTTGGTAATAAATTGATGTTACACTTCAATTAATTTATTATCAACGTGGCATAAAGTATTTAGAGACAATATATAAATAATTTAATAATGCAGATAAAGAGATATTTATATTTTGATACTTTGATAATGCAATGTTTAATAATTGTTGCCGATAACAAATTTAGATTAAGAAGTAGTTTTTATTTGCTTTTGTTACTTCAAGTATCTCTAATATGGTTTTGTTAAAAGACATGCTTGATTATTTAACTCAAGATAAGTTCATCAAATGATATAAAATTTAGATTTAATAATAATAAAACTCATCTGTTTAACTCGCTAACTCTAACCACTACACAATACTATGATAGGTAATGGGTAGGGTAGCAGCTAGAAGGACAAGTTAAGATTAAGATAAATCCTAAACTTGATTTGATCCGACCCATTTACACTTCCATCTACTAATAAGTGTGGAGTAAAGCGAGTCATTTATTCTCATATCTTACTCTATGTGTCCCTTTTTTTGAAAGGTGAAAGGAGTCATCAAGACACCAATTAGATTACTTCTTCGTTAAATAACAATGTACTAGTTTATGTTAAAAGTGATGGGAAAAAATGTGCGCCGCAGCGATCGTCCCCTCCTTCGGAAGGGGTCCAATCGCTCTTCCGATTCTGCTCTGCTGCATCAAGCCACACATTTTGATTGGGTTGCCTTCAAAGAGAGCCTTCTCGAAAAGGACCTCTCCGACGCTCCGTCTCCCTCGGCTAAACCTCGCCGACCTCGTCGATCTCGAAAACACCTCAGATCGTCTTCAAAAGGGTAGGTACGCGTGCGGGGGAAGGATCTTACTTCCCTCTACGGGGCTGAACCAGAGATCTCCTCTAGTTCCCTTTCTATTTCTTCCCCCTTGTCCTTTCGACGAACCGTCGAATGGGATGTGTCTTGCCTGGTGCAAGACAGGTAGAAGTATTTACTTCCATGTTTCCATTGGTATCTCTCCTAAGTTACTGTCTCTATCTAGATATCATCCCAACATTAGCATAAATAATATGTTTCTCACTCGGAATATATACTTTTGCTAGATAAAATACCTTAGGATCTATTATTTGGATGAAAAATTTTACTCAAATTATACATCCTATGCTTCTTTGTATTTTGGTATCATTTTCAATGGCAGAAGGGGGCAGGAAGAGGTATGGCCTGTGGAAGACATATCGCCTGTTTTCAATCGAAAAAGCATTACAGATAACTTTATTCCTTCTTCATTTGACGAATATATATGTTCGTCCCCGCCTTCTTCTCCGGCGAAGTCAGTTGGGGAGTGCCGACGATCAACTCCCTGTAACTGGCGGGAGTGGAATTCCCGAGACGCTGACAAGTTGTCCAATCGTACAAAAAAATCCTCTCACTCTATTTGGAATTATACGAATTACAAATCGCCAGTATTTTCTGATATTAGGTCCGCTAATTCTAATTATTCTACTTCTGATTGCACAAATACTTTAGTGCAAACCCCTCTGAGTATTGCTAATGGGTCTGATTTTAGTGTTGCTAATAGGTCTGTGGTAGAGTCGGTTGGTTCTATGCTGGCTTTAAATTCGAACTGTGCAACTTCTTGTCAAAGTACAAGAAACGCCACTTTCCCATGTAAATTTAATGGCACTACCATAAATGAACCCCACGCTTTCTCTTCCCGCGCGAAAGAAATTTCGGACGAGTGGTCTTTCTCTGACAACAACATTTACTCCAGCCGTCCTCCTATCACATCTCCTTCCCCTTCCTTTACTGGCAAACGATTTGCCTCCTCTGGCTCGAGATTTGAAATCCTTGCATCTCCTGCTAAAGCTCTTCCCCTTCCTTGCGTTGCTGGCTATTCGACCCTCACCCATTCTTCTCTTGAGGAACAGAGCGCCGATTAAAAGGTGGTTTCCAGGAAAAAACACGATCCTCCTTGGGTAAGCTTTTGCAAATCAAACGGTAGATGTTTTCAGTGTGGATTAAAAGGCCATATTAAAACTGCCTATAAGTATTCTGGTACTTGTTTTAGATGTAGATCTCCCACTCATTCGGTTGCTATATGCAAATACTTTCAGGAAGTGCCTCCTATACTTGACGGCATGTCCTCTCCCGGCCTCTCTCCGCAAAACCCAACTCTCTTGCCTTTATCTGAATCTGTGTGCAACCACTATCAGTTGTTATCCCACAGTGCGATAGTTACGGCACATGCTTCCAGTCTTTCAAAGGAGACATTAGAAAATCATGTCCGAACCTATTGGACAAATGGTTCTGAAGTGAAAATACAGGCCTCCTCCCCAGGTAAATTCCTTCTGATCTTTCCTTCTATAAAAGCTAGACCTGACTCACTTAAGATGCATGGACATCTGTTGCAATGAATTTCTGCCTCCTTCATCCCATGGACCCCAAACTCTAATGCGATCAGTACGCTGAAAGAGAATGGTGTCTGGATTAGGTTAGAAGGTATCCCGCATCATCTTTGGAATGTCGATATATTTCGTCATATGGTAGCCGACTTTGCTGACCTATTGGAGGTGGATCTTACCATAGATCATGTGAAACATCTGGGTTTTGCTAGAATAAGAATAAAATCTCATCCTGAAAAGGACATTCCAGACTGCAGATATTTTACCTTTGGTAAATTTGTTTACCCAGTCAAATTTAGACTCAGTTGGGACCTTGTTCTACTTCGGGAAACACTCCTACACCGCCCCAAAAATGGCCTGCCAAAGCCTTTACTGGATATTCTAATCCAACTAGCCTGAAGCCTATCCGAAAGCAGTTTAAAAGCAACGAAGGGTGGAGAGGAGCTAAGGGCAATAGAATATCTAGAGAAGGAAAACATGTCTGGACTAGACCTGTTAGTCCTAAACCAGTCTCCAACTCTCCTGGTTTACTCCCTACTCCCATCCCTCCCTTCTCACAGAAAGGCAGCATCCCTACATCTTCGATTAGCACCTCTCCAAATCATACTCCTAAGGAGGAAGACACAGCTAGATTCATAGAAATGGAAATCAAAACGAGAAATTTATCGTTATCCAAGTTCAAGAAGGTGTTGGTTGTATATGACTGTCTAGAAAGTGATGATCTGGGTGGCTCAAACGAGGTTGCAACAAATCCTCAACCACCCACTCCCATCCATGCGCCAGGTAATAATGCTTCTAATACATGCCTAGAAAGTGATGATCAGAATCGGTTTCTTCTTTTTTTTTCTGAATCATTCTCCTTTGATTTAGAAGAAAATTCTAATTATTAATTGAATCAAGTTTTAACCTGGAATTCTTATGATCAGTTTAATAGTTTTTGCAATAAGATTGGAATTACTTTAAATTCCCTAGATGAAATTAAATCTTTTTACAATTCTGTCAGAAAAGATCAAGGTTTAACTTCTTTAAACCTAAATGATAATTCCTACATAATGGAGAACTTGGATTCTCTTTATATCTCCTCAGATAAATTATGTTGATTGCAGCCTTGAATATTAGAGGTAGGGGCAGCAGTGGGAAAAAAAGAGCCCTAAAAAATTTTGTAAGAACTAATAGATGCAATATAATTATTATTAGCGAAACAAAACTAGAATCCTTCTCTGCTAACATTTTAAAAAATATTGGAGGTGGTTTCATAAACCAATGGTCTTTTCTTCCTTCATTGGGTGCCTCCGGGGGAATTCTTATTGGCTGAGATGATAGTATGGTTAAACTCTCTAACATCATTAAAGCAACTTATAGTTTCTCACTATCTTTCTTAAATCTCTTGGATAACTTTGAGTGGTGGCTCACAGGAGTCTACGGTCCTTGTGACCCTAGTTTCAAAAGAAATTTCATTGAGGAATTGAACTACATCAGTGACAAAGTTAATCAAAACTGGATTTTAGGTGGTGATTTTAACATTATAAGATCTCCAGATGAACATTCTTCTAGGTGTGGCATTTCATCTCATATGAGAGATTTCAATGACTTTATTGACAATAACTTCCTATTAGATTTTCCTCCCAATAATTGTAAATATACTTGGTCAAACTTCCACTCACAGCCTACTATGGTTAGGCTGGATAGATTCTTGATGTCCACAGGCTGGGTAGACAAATATCCAGATTCCTTCTGTTTGGGAAAAACCAAGGTAATTTCAGATCACATCCCCATTACTCTTAACACTGTTCCATATGACTGAGGTCCTCCTCCTTTTAAGTTTTATAAATCTTGGCTGCAAATTGAGGGTTTCTCTTTCTTTATAGAACAAAGTTGGCATAACTCCTTATCTACCTGTATGTCTATTTCACCGGTGGCCAAATTTGCTCACAGATTAAAATTCTTAAAAAAGCAAATCATCCTTTGGATTGGTCCTATTAGGGAACAAAGGAAAAAAAGACTAAAGGTAATTGAATCCCAAATAAAGTTCATAGATTCGATGGTGGAGTCCTTCAATAATCAAGCCATCTTTCAAAATAAATTGAGAACCCTCAAAGATGAGCATTTTACATTGTTACAAGAATAAGAAACATACTGGAAGCAAAAATCTAGGATTCAATGGCTCAAAGAAGGTGACCTAAACACAAAATTCTTTCATAATATGGTAAAACAAAGAAGAAGAGTAAATACAATTCATTCTTTAATCATTAATGGTATTCCGGAACAATCTCCATTTCAAATTTCCAAGGAGATAGAGAATCACTTCATTTGGCAATTCAACAAGCCAAGTAGAATAATTCTCTCTCTTGATTGGGATATTTTAGTGCCCAATAAAATCCTCAATCCAGACATTTTGGAATCCACTTTCACTATGGAAGAGATACACAGAAATGTTGGCTATTTACCTAGGGATGGTTTCTCTCTATGTTTCTTTCAACAGTTCTGGGAAATCGTGAAAGATGACATCTTAGATATCTTCTACAACCTTCACTGTACTTCTGATCTAGAGTTTCTGGCACACATTAATCAGACTTTTATTTCTCTTATTCCCAAAAAAGAGAGTATTAAAGAGGTTAAGGACTTTAGACCTATAAGTTTAGTTAACAGTCTTTACAAGATTATAGCAAAAACACTAGCATCAAGATTTGCTCCTATCCTTAATAAAATCATTGACAATTCTCAATGCGCCTTTCTTTCTGGTAGATACATAGGTGATTGTTTCCTAGTGGCGCAGGAGACTGTACATTATATGAAATTGAATGGAATTCTGGGTCTTCTCCTTAAATTGGATTTTGAGAAGGCTTTTGACAATGTTAATTGGGAATTCTTACTAGAAGCTCTTAAGGGCTTAGGTTGTGGGCATTAGTGGATCTCCTGGATCAAAATGTGCATTTCATATGCCAGCTTTTCAGTCCTAGTAAATGGATCTCCCAAAGGATACTTCAAGGCAACAAATGGACTAAGACAAGGTGACCCCCTCTCTCCTCTTCTTTTTATTGTGGTCACGTATGTTTTGAACAGAATGTTAGCTCTAGCGATGGACAGTAATTTAATTTCTGGGATACAATTACCAAATAATGGTCCCAATATAATGAATATACAATACGCTGATGATACTATCCTATTTTTAGCTGCCACTGAGGATAATTTAATAAATATTAAGAGAATACTATGTTGTTTCCAGTCATGTTCAGGATTAAAAATTAATTTCCATAAATCCTCTATCACTGGCATCGGAATTCAAGAAACCTTTACTCAGAGAGCTTCCCAAATCTTGAGGTGACGAATTGAGAATCTCCCTATAAAATATTTGAGACTACCTTTACATTTCAGGAAATTCAATTATCATGATTGGTTTCCTGTTATTGAGAAAATTTCAAAAAAATTATCTCTTTGGAAAGCAAAGTATCTTTCACTTGGGGGTAGACTTACCTTGATAAATGCAGTTTTATCTGCCATTCCTACATATTACCTTTCAGTTCTACACTTACCAACCAGAGTGGAGAAAGCTATTGACAAATTTAGGAATAGATTTTTATGGAATTCCCTTTCCTCTAGCACAGCTTGCCATTTAGTTAAGTGGAAGTCTCTTTGTAGATCTATGGAACAAAAAGGCTGGGAAATCATCAATTTAAAATATTTAAATATGGCTTTGAAATGTAAACTACTTTGGCAATTCTTGTCTAATTCTTACTCTTTGAAATGGAAAGACATTATTCGAGCTAAATATCTAGCTAGGAAAGGACCAAGTACTCTACTTAATGTTTCCAATGGTAGATCATCATCTCTTTGGTTAGAAATCAAAAAAAGCTTTGATATTTTAAATGGTTTTACCTTATTTCATGTAACCAATGGGAGAAACACTATCTTCTGGGAAAACAGATGGCGGAATGGAGAAAAACTCAAAGATATCTTACCTGATATCTTCAGGAGGGTAAAATATAAACAAGCCTCTGTTACAAAGGTTGTTCAGACCTTTAACACCAATTTCAATAATCTCTTCTATAACCCTTTGACTCATAATGATTCTGGAACTCTTCATGCTCAATTGGATATTTTAATTGGCATAATCTGCAACATAGGGTTAACTGTTGAGAAAAATACTATTATTTGGAAACCTACCAATAATAATTTCACTGTTAAATCATGTTATGCTATGTTAAATGATGGCGGTCTCAGATTTAAGTATTTTAGGGAAGTTTGGAAATGTTGGATGCCACTCAAAATTAAACTTTTTTCGTGGTTGGTTATTTGCAACAAAATTCTGACCAAAGATAACCTGTGTAAAAGGGGATGGATTGGTTCTAATCTGTGTATTTTTTGTAATAAAACTAACGAAACTGCTATTCATCTCTTCCTATACTGTCCTTTTACTTATTCTATTTGGAATGCTTTTACAATTAGTCCATTGTATCCTGCTATTCTCTCAATAGCAGATTTGTTTAATATTCCTCCTGTGTTAAAATTTGAAATGTCATTAAAAGGTTTTTATACTTTTGTGCAAATTTTACTTTGGTCTGTTTGGAAGGAAAGAAATAATAGAAATTTTAGAGGACTTCTCAGAAATAGTAGTATGATTATTAATGATATAATCTCCTTGACTCACTGCTGGATTGAGTGTTTGGGTACATGATTTGAAAAAAATGAGGTTCTGCATTCCATTTCATCTTTTCAGCAGAACAGAGATATGGAGTTTGACCCTATGGCTCCAAATAATGACCAACAAGATTGGGGAAAAAATTGCATCTACTCCTGCTCTCTTGGAAGACAATCCCTTGTAATGGCTAACATTTTGTTGGTCGTAGTAATTTCCTTTATTTTTAGACTTCTTTCTGCTTACTGTATTTTGGATATCTTGTTTCTAAATTGCTGAAACTAAGGTTCTGTAATATTTTCTCAGTACAATACCTTATGCTGTTCTGTATTGACTTATTTGATAAAGAATATCGTTTACAAACAAAAAAAACAATGTAATAGTTTATCAGCACACTGACTAGCTTCTCTCTTAACATGTTTAAACTCGATCTCCAAAAACTCCAGTTTCAATGTCCAACACTCTGCCACGATACATCTGATATCCCATAACGGTAGGACTAGAGTAGGATTTTTAAATTTATTTTTGGAGTTGGATTTATTGGTTGAATGAGTTTCAAACTTCCAGACAATCACTCACTCTCAACAACCATCTGGATTCCTCTTTGTGCCCTCGTAAGGTGAAAAGCGACAGAAAAATGTCATTACAATTGAAGAATCTCACCATAATCTCTCCATAATCCAACTTTTGTTGGATTCTTAGATTACGCAAAATAACGAAGTAGGATGATGTATAAACTCGGTTGGATTTGCCCAACAATCTATCATGCCATAATCTTTCGAGAAGGATTATGCCCAGAATTCGAAACATGCCATGTCAAGCTGTAGTCTTTCTGAAAATCCAATATTATATAAATCAAAAATAAAAATTTATATTTATTTGATTTGTCATTTATGAGTTGTTTAAAGAAGTTTAAGGTGTTGCTTAAAAATAGAATTCTGCACATAGTAAGCATTTTTAAAGTGTATAAAAGATACTTCAACATTGTGCATTTCTTTGTTGCATCTTTATGCTTTACCCGAAGACCCAAACTCAACAACCCAGACGATTTGGGATGAAAGAAAACAGAGGAGATCGCCATTGCCCAATGGACGAACAAAGGATCGAATTGATCATCGAATGCCAAAGCACATAAAAACTACTCTGCACGAGTTTACAGTGCAGATCTCACTCAATCATAGTGTTGGCTGTAACCAGCCATTCATGTGGCCATTTTTGTGGGCTCCTGTTACGTATCACTAGAAGCCAACCACCTTACGAACTGTTCGCTTCCATCACCTGGCATGCCCTTTGCTTATCTTCTACGGGAAGTTTTGAATAAAACACCGACTTGCGTTAATTTCCCACTTCTTTACAGAAGATATTTAAGGATAATTAAACGAAGAAGCAGCCATACTGCCGACGTGGAAAGAGCAAACTATCGTACAGAATGAAACAAGCCCTTGATTACATCACCGATCCATATTGAATTCCACATCGTGCGCAATCGGACCACCATCAAATTGATTTCTGCATTGTCGATGCGAATTGTCCCTTGCAACCACTACTTCGCTTCAAAGACGACCTAAATTCATAATCACCTAAACGTAATTCCCAGTTTCACCATCTCATCAGCAGAAGAAAAGAAGAAGTGAGCGGCGAAGTTCATCGACGCTGGTCGTCGTCCGATCCGCCACTGCTTCTCTTCTCGATCCGTATGGCTCGAACAAAGGCACCTCTTCTTGACCTCCCCGGGAACTGCTTCCACCTTGTTCTCCGGACTCTACGTCCACCGGCACGCGTGCCCGGCAGATCGGACAGACCGGACATCTCGCCAGCCACGAACCGATGCATCTGTCGTGGAACTTGTGCCCACATCCCGGTAGAATTCTGCTTCCCACGTCGCTGCCACCATCACCATCTTCTTCTTCTTCTTCTTCTTCTTCTTCTTCTTCTTCTCCTTCTTCTTTCTCCATCACACTCAAGCAAACCACGCAGTTGTCGAGTACGGCTCCCGAGCTACCGAGTTCTTCGACGGTGACGACCGTGGATTGGGAAGGTTCGGCAGAAGGAACAGGGTGGTCGATATGGTCGGCCTTGTGGGTGGTTTTCCACCTCAGGCACCAGTACGTGAAGATGGGGAGGAGGAAGAGGAGGAGAAGTGAGGCTCCGAGAAGGAGAAATGGGACGATGGTGACCAGCAACTTGTCTCCACAGACACAACAAGAGTGCAAGGTGGAATTCATGGCTTGAAGAAGAGCCAAGGGCATGTTTATGACTTCTACTTCTTCTTCTGTGGAAATTGGTAGAAGACGGTAAGACTTTCAAATCTTTGCTGAGAATTGTGATTACATAAGCTAATCAAGGAGATAGCGATTAAATGGCAACATTGGTCCGTTTGTCTTCTTCTTTTTTTTTTGCAAACGATAATAACATTGGTCCGTCTGTTTGATCATTGTTTATTTAATCACTATCAGATGAATAGTACATATCTAATAAGATCTTGACATGTGGACAAAAAAACAAGTGTTGTGAGAAGAAAGACAACGGTATTGATGAGATATTTTGGGTTTTAAAGTCTGACATTGTGTGTCTATTTCCCAAACGCACGTATTGCGGCGGAACGAAGCAAAGGTAAACCTTGTGAAGGTCGTTCTTTTCTCGAAACAACAACTGCAACAAAGGTTGCTTTTGTCAAAAGTATCCGGAAATTCTTGAGTTCCACCGAGTTATTGCTTAGCATGACTGCAATGTCTTAACCAACTATTATTGTACTGCTGACTAGGAGGAGTGAAAGTCATCTTTTCTTTTTAAATTCGAATTTCATGAACTGTAAAAAGAAAAATATATATAATATATTAATTTCAAAAAAAAAGGAAAAAGAATTACGATATCTTCTACAGTTACAACTCTAACAGAAGTCTGGAGTTGCATTTGGTCACAGTCAACTTTAGCAACTCCTCGACACTCCCTTTCAGTCTTGCACACTCATCCTTATCTTCTTTAAGGAGTGAATATGAAAACTGTCCATTTAATCTTTTTCCCCACAAGAAAAACTCTTTTCTTTTTTCTCTTCTCTTTTCTTCTTCTTCTTTTTGTTTTCCTCCCAAGGCCTTAACTCTCTTTGCTCTTCTTCCACCACAATTAAAAGTCACAGGAGTTGTCAAGCATCGTCGGACGTTCTCCTCTCGTCGGTGAGCACAACAAGGGCGTGTAGACAGTACGTATTTGAGAGAATTTAGGATGAATATATACACAATCTTGATTTTTTTGTGGAGATTAGAACTATAGTTGGAGAATTTGAAAAAGGAGTTGTTTCTTGAAGATAAGTAGTCTCTTTCTTACTCTCTAAATTATGATATTCTTCTTCCCAATTCTATCTTATGGGCAACCAGTATAATAGAAACTTAGAGGTATGCATATAAGTTTTGTTTGTTATTAAATGATATAATTATATCTCATGTGTCTATCATACTCATTCGAAAACAAAAAAGGTGATAGAGTGAAAATAATCATTTTATAAGATCTGAAATTTATATTTAAAACTATTGGAGATAATAATATGCACTCGGATTGAAAATATGGATCGTAATGTGAAATATTATTTAAAAAACGTGTGGAGAATATATAGAATCATACAAATCAACAATAAATCTTGTAGTAGAAGAAAATATAGCAAAAGAGAGAAGAGAAAAAGGAAACACACCAAGAAAATACAAAGATTTACGTGATTCGATCAAAACCTACATCCATGGACGAAGAGGAGATCAAATTCACTAGATTTTAGGAGTACAATGGTGAAAGAAGAGCTTGGAGAGTTGTAGCCACCGTCCTCTAGGTTTACAAGTCAAAAAATCAAATTACAAAACCCTAAAACACATGTTATATTTTCTAGTCTGTCGCGATGGACATCTGGTGAATTTCTAATTCAAATTTAAGAAGTTGCAGACGAAACAGACGTCTGCAGTGGATGTCTGTTTTTCTCTTGGTCTTTGACAATACTTTAGCAAACGTCCACAGCAGACACCCACTTTTCTCCTGATTGTTGTAGCGGGTTAGCAGATGTTCGGAGCGGACGTCCGTCAGGCTGTTTTCAACCCATTGAAGGCACAAAACTCAACAAAAACACTAAAATTTTAGATTGAAAGATTCTTATAGGTCTAATATATCATCAATTCTTATGTGAAATTGTGTAGAGAAGTATCATGTATTATTTTATTAATGTATATATCTTTTTTTCTTTTTCTTTTCAACACATTTGATGAGAATAAAGTCTGAAATCTTCTAAAATTTTATACTATTTGGCCTATTGAATACATAGTCAATCTAGAAGTACCTTTATAGGTAGAATGCAATATTATGAGACAAACTTACATGTTTATACTCTTCCTTCGCATCATGAAATATCTATATGAGCTCACCAATGTGATAGAGGAGTCTTAGAGAAAATCCCTGAAATATTTATGCATATATTTCAATGCATAATAATGCAAATAGCTTCTTTTTTTATTTATTTTCCCTTGTTATCTATGGTCATTGTTTACTATCATAAGTGGACTACATAGAAGTGATTTGAATGAAGCTATTTATTTTAAAGTACTTAATGAATTAATTCTCAATTAAAGAAAAACTTTTACTTCGCATCATGTTTTGTCTATCTTTACGGCCTTGTGTACCAAGCTTAATGGCCTTGTGTGTCAAGATAGATTGTCTTTTTATGCCAAAGTATATGTGTGGTAAATGGTCTTGTGTGCCATATGACCTTGTATGCCTAATCTATACTTAGCAAAAGAGATAGAAACATATTATCTTCCTTAAGCTACGGACTTCCAGCCTTGGGTATGATTCATTAAGTTAGAGTTCTTTTCCCTTAATATACTAAATAGAAGTGTTTATATATTTATACATAAAATGTGTTAGATCTTAGAAGATTTAATATGAATGAATATGTTCTCTTTACCTTCGGGATTATTGAAATCTTCTAGTATTGCTCTTGTTTTAGAGATGTATAAATACTAATAAACAAAACTCAAGGAAACGATTTTGAGACGCATGATAGGAGATGAAACTTTAGTATCATCAAATTACTAGAGGTAATATTTTGGTTATTTGAGTGGAGAAGTTTTCGACCCCTTATTGGTTATTCCACTCACTAAGTCATTATTGTTGGACTCATGGTTCTTTGTTTTTTTTTTTAACTCCAAGCTAAGAGCAACGGCAGCATTAACTATCTACTTTATCGAGCACTCTTTTAGAGATTGAGTCATTTTGTGCAAAGGCATCTATCATCTAATTTAGGTAAGGTTGTTTTTGCTTCTAAGATAATAGAAATGTAACAAGTCAAATGCTATTGTATGAGAAGAATATAATAAATAGTAAATATTCCTATCTTAACTTGTAAAATATGTTTTTTTTTTGTAAACGGTAATCAGTTATATAAATTAAGTAAAAGGTTCCCAGAGTATTGCAGTATCAAAATTACACATCAGGGTGACCAAAAATAATTGTCACAGCAGAGCTGAAAAACAGAAGCTCAAAACTCAAAAGTTTGTTATATTATCAATTAACCAAGAGTTAATCAAATCTAGGGATTATCCTCCTGTAGAGCAGGGGTTCCAGTATCATAGTCCATTTCATGCTGGGGAATGTTAGGAGCCATCAAACCTTGCTCCAAGTCCCTCTTTTGCTGGAAGGATGATATAGAACGCAGAGTTTCACTCTTTTCAAAACCTGTGCCTAAAGAATCTATCCAACAGTAAAACAGAGAAGTAATATCATCGATAATCATATATGAATTTCTGTGGCTGCTCCTGAAAATTCTATTATTTCTCTCCAGCCAAACAGACCATAAAAACACTTGTACAAAAGTGTGAGAACCAGTAAAAGATGTTTCAAATTTCAGCAAAGGAGGAATCACAAATAAATCTTCAATAGAGAGAATAGCAGGATATATGCACCCATCAGTAAAAGCATTCCAAATGGACTGCGTGAAAGGGCAGTATAAAAATAGATGCTTGGCAGATTCACATGTATAATTGCAGAATATACATGTTTTATTACCAGACCAGCCTTTTTTGAGTAGATTATCCTTTGTCAAGATTTTATTGCAAAGAACTAACCATGCAAAGAGTTTGGTTTTAAGTGGCACCCAACAATCCCAGATTTCGTGCATGTATTTGAATCTATGTCCTCCATCATTTAACATATCATAACAAGATTTAACTGTGAATACTTTACTAGTGGGTTTCCAAATTAATAAGTCCTGTCCTTCTGTTTGTCTTGCATTGTTGAGTATGATTGATAAAGATTCCACTTGATCATGTAAGTACTCAGAATCCTCTAGTGTCAAAGGATTAATAAACAGATTATTTGGGTCTACAGCAATAATCCCTAAAATTTTAGAGACAGAAGCTTTCTTAAATTTAGCCAAATGATATATATCAGGCATGCTATCTTTTAATTTTTCACCATTCCACCATTTATTTTCCCAAAAAATAGTGTTTCTGCCATTATGAACCTGAAATTCAGTGAATCCATTAATAATGTCAAAACAGTTTTTGAGTCCTAACCACAATGGTGAGGATCTACCATTTGACACATTGAGGATAGCACCAGAACCATTCCTAGCAAAGTATTTTGCTATGACTACCTCTTTCCATTTCAGTGAGTAGGAACTAGACAAAAGTTGCCAGACTAACTTACATTTTAGTGTCAAATTGAAATGTCTCAAGTTAATAATACCTCAACCTTTTTGTTCTTTTGATCTGCAAATTGTTGTCTATTTAGCTAAATGCCGGACAGTATTAGAGGATAGGGAGTTCCAGAGGAATCTGCTTCTTATTTTATCAATTGCTTTTGCTACCCTAATAGGTAAGTGTAGAACAGAGAAGTAATAAGTGGGAATGGCAGATAATACAGAGTTTACCAATGTTAACCTTCCCCCTAAAGATAGGAATTTAGCCTTCCAATTTGATAATTTTTTTGTAATTTTGTCTATTATCGGGGACCAATCTTGGTAGTTAGGTTTCCTGAAATGCAGTGGTAAACCCAAGTACATAATAGGAAGTTTTTCAATGCCACATCCCAAGATTTGAGAAGCCCTCTGAATGAAGTCCTCAGAAGTTCCCAATCCAGTGATTGATGATTTATTGAAGTTTATTTTCAATCCAGAACAAGATTGAAAACAACATAGGATTCTCTTAATATTTATTAGATTTTCTTCCTTAGTAGAAAGAAAAAGGATTGTATCATCTGCGTATTGAATATTTAATATATTGGGACCACCATTAGGTAATTGGATTCCTGATATTAGATTCTTTTCAATTGCTAGTGATAGCATCCTATTCAGCACATGTGTGATCACTATAAAAAGAAATGGGGATAAGGGATCACCTTGTCTTAGCCCATTTGAAGCTTGGAAGTACCCTTTAGGGGAACCATTAATTAGAACAGAGAATTTAGCATAAGAAATGCAAATTCTGATCCAAGTATTCCATTTATTTCCACAACCCAAGCCTTTAAGTGTCTCCATCAAAAAAATCCCAATTAACATTATCAAAAGCCTTTTCGAAGTCTAATTTCAGAACAAGTCCCGGGATGGCATTAACTTTCATGTAATGTAGGGTTTCCTGAGCAACTAAAAAATAGTCTCCAATGTACCTCGCAGCAAGAAAAGCACATTGTGAATTATCAATAATATTATTGATGATAGGATTGAATCTAGTTGCTAAAGTCTTTGATATGATTTTATAAAGGCTATTAACCAAACTAATAGGCCTAAAATCTTTTATCTCCTAAGCACCTTCTTTTTTGGGAATAAGAGAGATGAAGGTCTGATTAATGTGAATCAGATATTCCATGTCATTGGTGAAGTGTAGATTGTTGAAAATATCAACTATATCATATTTCATAATGTCCTAGAAATGCTGGAAAAAGCACATTGAAAAGCCATAAGGACTAGGGGCTTTTTCCCCTGGCAGTGCTTTAACACTCAGTTGGATCTCATCCAAAGAAAAGGGGATCTCCAATATATATGGATCAGGGATTTTGTTTGGCACTAAAGTATCCCAATCGAAGCAAGGTATTACTTTGTTTTCTTTGTTAAATTGCCTGATAAAGTGATTTTCTATTTCTTTACATATCAAGGATGGGGATTGTTCCTGAATGCCATTAATAATTAGGGAATGAACAGCATTCACTCTCCTCCTATGTTTTACCATATTATGAAAAAATTTGGTGTTGAGATCTCCTTCCTTAAGCCATTGGATTCTGGATTTCTGTTTCCAATAAGCTTCCTGTTCTTGGAGAAGTAGGTGGTGTTCATCCTTAAAATTCCTCAATTTTCCTCTCAAAATAGCTGAAGTGTTGTAGTATTCTAAAAGTGAGTCAATGTGTGCAATTTGTGATTCCACAATCTTGAGTCTATTTTTCCTTTGTTCCCTAATAGGAGCAATCCATAGGGTAATGTGTTTTTTCAGGTATTTTAATCTATATGTGAATCTAGCCACAGGAGAAGTGGCCACACAGAAAGCTAAGGACTTGTACCAACAGTGTTCAACAAAACTAGAGAATCCCTCAATTAAAAACCAAGACTTATAGAATTTAAATGGAGGAGGGCCCCAATCAGATGGAATTGTATTAAGTGTGATGGGTATGTGGTCAGAGATAACTCTGGACTTTCCCAAACAATAAGAGTTGGGATATTTGTCCCCCCAGCCTGTTGTAATTAAGAACCTATCCAATCTAACCATGGTGGGAAGATCATGAAAATTTAACTTGTAAAATATGTTGAAATTTCTTGTGACATGAATGATGAAATCAATTTAAATGAAAGATATGATTTGGATTTAAATGTTATTAAGTTGTATATGATCTTCACTTCCATTTTACAAGAGAATGGAGTGTGACAAAAACAAAGGATATATGAGGTCAAATTAACTTAAAGACATTCAGTGTTAGAAGCAACAGATTATTGAGAGAAATACTAGAATACCAAGGACATTCAATGAATTAACAGATAGAAAAGAAGTATTAAGTCAACTCTGTACTCTTTTATTGCTAATTCACATTATTACACATTTGACAATAATAACATGAGGTTTACTTATGTACAAGATACACAAAGACTTTGTATATATCATATTCCTTTTTAAGTTAATTGGCATAAAAATTCTATTTAAAAGAATTTCCTTACTTTGACATGCTATAAATTGAAGCCTATTGTTAGAAATTCGTATAGATGACTAGACGGATATAAAAATAAAGTCATTTTACATAATTGCCTTTAAGGCTTTTACCGTCTCGTTCAAAGATAACCCTTATCACCACAATCATTGTTTAAAAGGCATCAATTACAGACAATTTTATGCAATTTTGATACGCTTCAGAATTATAGAAAAAAAAGTTACCCATCTTAATCATCTTAATCAGATTGGCCCGATCAATTTAAAGAGAAACCAGGTGTTAAGTGATATAGAATCTCGCATCCTAAGCATTGACTGCTTAGCTGAGCATTCCACTCTAGATGAAGTGATCTGGAGAGAGAGACTTGCTCTTAGAGATAAACACTTTGAATTTCTAAAAGTAAATGAGTTATTCTGGAAACAAAAATCCAGAATACAATGGCTGAAGGAGGGAGATTCTAACTCTGCCTTCTTTCATAATGTCGTCAACTCCCATAGGCGAAACAATGCTATATTGTCTCTCACTGTGGATTCCAATGTGATTACATCCCCCTGGGCCATTTGTGATGTAATTGAAGATCACTTTATTAGGCAATTCAACAGCCCAAAATGTCCCAGTGTCCTCCTAAATTGGGACCTGCTGATTCCTAATAAGATTGCTAATCCTGATTTACTTGAGGTACCTTTTTCAGTGGAAGAGGTTAAAGGAAATCTAAATAGACTACCTGGGGACAAAAGCCCTGGACCCGATGGGTTCCCTATTTTCTTCTTTCAACAGTTCTAGGAAATGCTAAAAGATGACATTATGCACATTTTTCAGCACATTTTCTCTTCTACTGAGCCTGATACCCTTTCTCCTTTAAATCAGACATTTATTGTCCTTATTCCTAAGCGGCTTGGTGCCAATTCTATTTCTGAATTCAGGCCTATTAGTTTGGTAAATAGCATATATAAAATATTTACCAAAACCTTAGCCTCTAGGATATCTCCCATACTTAACAATACCTTAGATAACTCCCAATGTGCCTTTCTCCCTGGCCACTCTATAGGGGACTGTTTTCTGGTAACTCAGGAAACTCTTCATTTTATGTATTCCTCTAAGGTGCCAGGTTTCATTTTAAAATTGGATTTTGAGAAAGCCTTTGATAAGGTAAATTGGGATTTCCTCCTTCAATCTCTTCAAGGATTAGGATTTGGGGGGAAATGGATATCATGGATTAAGATGTGCATTTCTTCTGCAAAATTTTCCATTCATCTTAATGGCACATCTCACGGTTACTTTGGATCTTCCAATGGACTGAGACAGGAGGACCCGCTATCCCCCCTACTCTTTATAATAGCTACCCATATTCTGAACCGTATGCTTCAATTGGCTTCTAATCATAATCTCATTAAAGGCATTCAATTCCCTCATGGGGGTTCTCATGTACTCAACATCCAATATGCGGATGACACCATTCTTTTCCTAGCTGAGGGCGTGGAAAATATTGTGAATATTAAACG
>JAMKQA010011772.1:0-19357 GCA_024699735.1 Posidonia australis
TTTTACTTGATTAGGGTATTATTTGTTTGATTAATTATCTTTTAAGTGGATTTAATTTAATTTGTTTAGTTTTAAATCTAATTGGGTCAGAGTGGGCCAATGTGGGTCTAATTGGGCTTAATGGGCTTGCGCGGGCCTAATGGGTTTGCGCGGGCCTAATGGGCTTGTGTGGGCTTATGTGGGCCTAAGTGGGTTGGGATTTTGGTGGTTGCAACCAGAGCATCAACCGGAGTAGCCTGCTACCAAGTGACTTCAAAATCGGGGTGTCTACACATAAGTTTTGTAAAGGTTTAGAAAATGATTTTTAAGGTTTTCTATGATTTTTGGTAGAAACCACAAGAGCCATAAGATCATATTAGGGGATCAAGGATAATTGATACCCTTAGAGGGTTAGGTACAAGTTTGAAATTGTAATTGTCGAGTTGTAGAAGACACAAGGGTTGTAGGATTGTACTAGCAGATCAAGGATGATTAATACCTTTGGAAAGTCACGTGCGAGTTCGAAGTCATGGTTATCGAGTTGTACATTGTCAAGGTCAGGAGTAGAGTTCCTAAGTGACTTAGGTGCAATGTTGGCATGGTCAGGAGTTGAGTTCCTAGGTGGCTCGGGCACCGAGGATGCCTAAAGGGTGTACCTTGTGTTTGTTCTAGAGCAGACCTGTAGAGGGTTCTTAGAGTATGAATCCGGGATGGATGAGCTCCTACACCGGGTGGCTTGCTCGTGGTTGTGCAATACGCTTCGATGGTCGCTTGTGGGTTGGCCAATCGTTTGTGGTTAGAGTGACACAACAGATTTTTGCGCTGTGTGCATGAATTATGGTTGTGGTTTCTTGAGCATCAATTTAGGTTTTCAAGCTCTGATTTTGAGAAGGCCATGGTTTTGTTATTGGTATTTTCTGAGCTCTGATTCAAGTTTTTAGGTTACGGTCTAGAGGAGACTTCGGTTTTGAGACATGATTTGTGTTAGTTTTTGGCCTTAGTTTGGTATAAAGTAGTCATTCCAAGAGTGTATATAGAGATTTCAAATATACACGTGTTTTGGAAAGAAAGAGAAATGGTTTTGAATGTTTTAAAAAGGAATTTCATGCTTGTCTACAATAGAGTTGTGCAAGTGTTTGTGCCTTTGCAGGCTTCAGACTTGGTTCTATTGAGAGGGGCAGTCATGTGGCTTTGGGAGCCATGTGCTAGTAGCTCTAGTTTGGTTTGTTATTTTTGGTAGTTGGAAGGTGTGTACTGGGTAACAATTTAAATGTCACTCATGCATATTTTTGGTATTTTTCTTGCAGGTGCAGATTGTGGAATTGTAGTCTAGTCTTGTGCATATAGTTGGAGTCACATAATTGCACACCATAGTTTCTAGGTAGAATTAGATTTTGTGTAGTTTTGTTTTAGTTTATTTACTTATTTATTTAAATTTCTTACATTTTATTGAGTAATTTATTTATTAATAGCTCTAAGTGTGATAGGATGGTAGGTTGTAATGCCTAAGGGTGTTACACTCCACCTCTCCCTGGCTTCACCCCTTTGCCTCTCCAATGATCCGTCAATCTCCTCCTCCCTTTCTCTTCTCCTCTGTCTAGGTATTGCTCTCTCCCTCTCTCTCTCTATGCCCTTTAGTCTAGTTGTTATTAAAAACAACAACAAATCTCACTTCTCCAGCTCCAAGGATTATTCAAAACGAAAAGTATATGGCAATGTTGTGGAAGAAGGAGAACGAGAGAGAGAGAGGGAGCCTATACAGGATCAAGTTGTATATTCTTCTTTGCATGCTTGTCTGGAAGAGAGTGAATTACTGTTTCTTTTGTATGAAATTTCATAGTTCACAATGCTGTGTGTATGCTCTGTGATTTTTGTGTTGTCACATTTGACTTTTACAAACTAAAAGAATGTGGTTTTTGTTTATTTCTATTTTGAATCCATTTTATTCCAACTCATACATTTTTTTGATATAAGTCTAGATTTAATAATAATAAAAAATTCACCTGTTTCATCCGTCAACCCTATCCATTATCCTTTACTGAAGTAGGTAGTGAGTAGGGTAACGGTCAAAAATGTTTAAGACAGGTATTTATTCGACTCGTTACCCATTAGGAAAGGACGGGTTAGAATTAAGGTCAGGGTAGACCTTAAACTTGACTCAATCCGACCCATTTACACCTCTAAGAGTAAACCATAGTGACAAAGTACTTTGTCTTTAAGAGACTTTGGTTGATGAGGAGGTGGGTAAGGTGGCAGGTAGTGGCTCTCCTTTAGGATTTTTGAAGTGAGAAAGAAGAAGGAGAAGGGAAAGGCAGAAAGAGACAGTCGAGATTGCAAAAGTGAAGATGAGGACGACGAGGTGGGCATAGTGGTGGGTGGTGGCTCTCATCTAGGGTTTTGACGTGAGAAAGAAGAGAGAGAAGGGAAAGCAATAAGGAGATAGCTAAGACTACGAAAGTGAAGAAGATGACGATGAAGTGGGCATGGTGGCTGGTAGCATGGCAGATGGCGACTCTCCTTTAAAGTTTTGAAGTGAGAAATAAGATGGAGAAGGGAAAGGAAGAAGGAAAAGGGAATGGATGAATACTTGGTCCTTTTTTTCCCCTCATATTTCAACATTGAGGGGCTTTTTTTTTAATAAAGCAAACGTTTTTTAATAGAAGTATTAAATTGACTAACAATAATAGCTAAGAATACCATAGTGAATAGTTTTATAATTGAAGATACAAAAGTGAAAAAATTGGTATAGTTGAGGGTACCATTAAGGAAATTACTTTATGTATTTCCTTTATTGCTTTAGGAATCTCGAAGCCCCTTTTTGGATGTAAAATAAGAAAGTAGAAATAAATGGAAAGTAATATTAGTATTCTAATAGTATTGCTATTTAGTTTGGAAGTGACTTTCTTTTAAAGATGAATAAGTGTATACAGAAAGATATTCTGGTTAGGTGAAAAGTAGAATAAGTGGAAAACATGTCGAATAATAATAATAAACTTGATTATCAAAATATATATCTACTTTAATGCATGTATACATTATATTATATATGTATCAATTTTTAAATAAAAAATAAACATAATACATACATACATGTATCAGAATAACTCAACGAAATAATTTTATTTCATCTTTTCCATGGAATAACTATTCTAAAATAAGTAGATAAGAGTTTATTTTGATTTTTATATAATTAAATGAAATAGTAATTCTTATTTTGAAGTTATTCTAGATATTATTTTTGAAATTAAAGAAAGGCTAAAAATTTAGGCACCCAAGCTGTCTGGAATAAAACCCAGGTAATTTGTCAATAACCTATGTTCGAAAGAAAATTTAGGCTGTACCCCTTTCTCCAATTCTCATGCATTGCATGTCATACGCTTTTCTTGAACTATTTCAGTGACATATCCATGGGACCACCACAACCACACACACACACACACACACACACACACACACACACATTCCCCATCCCCACCTATGCATGTAAAATAGGTTAGGTCGGGCTGGCCCAAAAAATGCTAGGCCCTGATGGGCCTAGACCGGGCAACCCGACTCGTCCATAAAAATGAGCCGAGTCCGGCCAAGTTGTGGATTAAAATCCCCCGGTCCGACATAGTCCGTGGCTCACTAGTGGGTCGGTCCATGGGCCAGGCTAGATCGGTCTATAGATTTTTAAATAAAAAAAATTTATTTATTATTAAATAATTAATGTATAAATTAAAAAAACTTGAAAGATATTCAACATTTTACATTAACAATTAAATTTAAAAAATTAATTATTATTAAATAAATGAAATTTACATTAATATCCTATATACATAAAAAAAATAAAAACTTGAAATTTACATTTTTACATTTACATCAGATATTCTGATATTCAACAATTTACATTTTTTACATTTACAATTATTACATTAATATATATTAAAAATTTTACAAGAGAAATTTTTACATTTTTTAATCTGTAATAGAAGCTCCCGTTCCTTTTGAAGTTGTTGTCTCTTCGTCTTCTGATTCGTTGTTTTAGTTTAAATTTTGCAGACAATTAACTACATTATACCAATCTTTCAAGCAGACATATGCTTTTACAGATTTTTCTAATAATTTATATCTTCTATTACTTAAAATTCTTTTTCTTGTAGAAAAAGCAGACTCCAACGCCATAGTAGACGCTGGAATCGTTAGTAAATCTTTTGCCATCCTACAAACTATAGGAAACCTAACAGCAGTACTAGACTACCACTTTAATACATCTAAGTTATCCATTTCAATATCACTAAATGTAAACTCACATTCTAAATAATTTTCTAATTCATTACTAGTTATTGATTTTACATATTTTCCTTTTTTCTTATTTAATGTTTTCCAAAATGAACTACTATTACTACTACTACTACTACTATTACTACTATTACTACTACTATGTGATCCTACAAAACTAGATGTATGTGCACTAGAACTACTTTCACCATAATTATTAACATATTCTTCAAATAATGCATATAAAGTTTCCTTAATTTTATTATTATATCCATTTATTTTTTCATTTTGAGTCATATTACTAAAAAAATCATCTATAAGTACCATGCAATTAACTAATATATGTCTAGGATCCATGATTAAAGCTAAGCATGACTACATTGGAGGCTCATTCCAATAACTATTATATTTTTCTTCCATCATTTTAATAATATATTCAAATTGTGAGAATTGTCTATATTGTTGAAAAGTATTTGTAATATTAAATAAATTAACTAAAATTAAAGAACTAGTAGGATAATATTGACAAGATAATTGATTAGTTGTAGTATAAAATGATTTTAAAAATGTATGAATTGCATTAGCATTATTCCAATCTTCATTATTTAGTAAATAATTAGATTTTGAATTATAATATGTTGTAATTACTTTACTATATGATACACATGAAGTTAACATATCATATGTTGAATTCCATCTATGTTGAACATCTAATTTAAATTTTTTAGCTTTTATACATTGTTCTGCACATAAATATCTAAATTCTTGAAATGTTTTACCTGATGTTTGAATAAATAATATAGTTGCTCTTATATTTTCTATATAAGGCCAAATGCAATGTATACATTCTTGTACAATTAAATTTAAAATTTGACAACAACACCTACAATGAAATAAATCACCATTTAATATAGGTTTTAAATTTCTTTGTAATATTCCTACTACAACATTATTATTAGAAGCATTATCAAAAGATAATGTATTAATTTTATTATATATTTAACATTCTTTACTAATATCTTCTATAATGTTTGCTATGGCTTTTCCAATGTGTGGATGATCAAAAAGTCTAAAAGTAATTAATCTTTTTTGTAAATTTCATTCTATGTTTATCCAATATGCTGTTAAACATAAATAAGGGAAATTATTTGGACTTGTACAAACACCACAAGTTAATGATATTTTACATAATAAACTAAAAAACATTCCAATTAAAATTTCTTTATCTTTTTTAAATGTTTTATAAATTATATTTTTAGTAGTATTCCTAGAATGACCTTTAAATTGTGGGTTTAAATAATTTTGTACACAATTTTCAATTTTTTTATTTTTAGAAAAATTAAAAGGTTGTTCATCTTGTACTATAAATTTTGTTACACCGTATTTTACTTCTTCTGTATTATATTTCCAATTAACTATTCAACTAGAACCAACATGTAATTTAGATTGTCTTAAGTTTGTATTATCATCTTTATTATGGACAGCTATACATTTTGTTAAATGCCTAACAATATGACCTATACCCCCACCCCTAGGACAAGTATATACTGAACCACAATATTTACAATAACATTTATTTTCAATTATGGGATCTAGGGTTACATGTTTCCTAACCTATGAGCTTTGCTTCCTAGGTTTTTTAGTTCCAGTAGATTGTGTTTGTGGGGTTGTTGTGGTTTCAAGTTGTTCTAACTCTTGGGTAGGGTTATACTCAGGGTCAGGGATATAATCATAACTTCATACATTAAAAGGATAATTCATTTTTAAGGCTAAAAAATTGATAATAATAAAAATCTTAACCTAAGAAACTCAAAACCCAAAAATAGAGGGATTAGAAGTAAAGAAATAGGAAGGATTAAAAGTAAAGAAATTGATGGGCACTGGCCAGTTGTCAGTGGACAAAGATGTTGGATCGCTGGACAGTTGGAGATGGAGACAAGAGTCTAGAGTGTAAGATTGTTGTTGATGAAGAATGAAGACCAGAGTCTAAAGCTAAACTTGTATTTCACACAAGGGAGAAGAGTTGAGAAATTAAGATTGTAGTGTAGAGAGAAGAGAGATGGAGAATTGAGAAGGAGAGGAGTTGTAAAAAATGAGAAGAATGAGGTGGGTTAATTATGAAAAAAAATAGAACGTTGCACAAGTGCAACGTTTTTTTTTTCTTTTTTGAGCAACGTTCACATGAACGTTGCACAACAACGTTTATTTTTCATTTTTTTTTAAAAAATCGGGTTGGTTGGGCCAAACCCGGCATTAAAATGGGCCCATAATTGGGCCTACTAAAACGGGCCACACGGGCCCAGTCCATGGGCCTGGTACTGCCTGTGGCTCGTGATGGACCAGACTAGCCCGATTTTTTTTGGACCAGACTGATCTAGGCTAAAAAAATGGACCAAACCTAGTCGACTGGGCTAAACCGACCCAAGCCTGTTGGACCGCTAGACAATTGGAGATGGAGATCGAAGTCCAGAGTGTAAGATTGTTGTTGATGAAGAATGAAGATCGGAGTCCGGAGTTCAAAGCCAAACTTGTATTTCACACAAGGGAGAAGAATTGAGACTTAGGGAGAAGAGTTAAGAAATTAAGAGTGTAGTGTAGAGAGAAGAGAGATGGAGAATTGAGAAGGAGAGGAGTTGTAAAAAATGAGAAGAATGAGGTGGTATTTATAGAAGAATGAGGTGGGTTAATTATGAAAAAAAAATAGAATGTTGCATAAGTGCAACGTTCATGCAACATTCATTTTTCTTTTCTTTTTTAAATCGGGCCGGCTTGGCCAAACCCGGCATTAAAATGGGCCCATAATTGGGCCTACTAAAACTGGCCCCATGGGCCCAATCCATGGGCCTGGTACGGCCTGTGGCCCGTGATGGATCGGGTCGGACTGGCCCGATTTTTTTTCAGACCAAACTGATCCAGGCTAAAATATGGACCAGACTAGGTCGACCTAGGTGGGACCGACCCAGGCCTATCTGGCCCAATTTACACCTGTAGACACCCCGATTTTGAGGCGGCTCGTAGGTGAATTCTCTTGAAGATGTTGCTTTGGATGCAGCAAGCTTAACCACTTTTGAACCCTATTTGACATTTTAATTAGCCCGAGATCATCGCACAAACCGACCATAAGTCTACGGTTCTGATTAACAATTCAGGCAGCTAGGTGGAGAGTACCAATGTGGAGCACCAAATTAAAGCACCACTGTGGAGCACCAAATTGGAGTACCAAGCTGGCACACCAATTTGGCGCCCCAAGCTGGCCCACCAAAGTGGCGCCCCAAGCTGGCCCACCAAAGTGGCGCACCAAGCTAGCGCACCATTGTGGTGCACCAAGCTGGCGCACAGCCACTTCTCAGGGTGCTGGCTGTTGGCTTTCAATCTTCTGTGCTTGTAACCTTCACTTGCGAATATTTCTGGTGAATATTCTTTACGAATCTACGTAAGGCTGTTGAGTTTCGAGGCCTTTTGCATCCCAAGGAGTTACCTCTTGATTCTCTTTAAAAGACCCTCCTTAAGCAACCTTTTTTCTCTTCTTGGTTGTCCACCCACTCTTAGCAACCAGCTCTCTTGCATCCCTGAGTACTCCCTTGCATCCCTGAGCATCCCTAGCTGTGTCTAAAGCACCAAGGAGAAGCCACCTCGAGTCACCAAGGAGTACATCAAAGGTATGTCTCTTGACACTTCCATGTAATCTCTGCATGATACTTTACATAGAGCACATACTGCAAATATAGTATAGCGTTTTTATGTTGTTAATACTTGCTCTCATTATGATGATATTTGCTTGCATCCTTTGCTATATGATGTTCACTTGCACTTTCTTACTTAGGTTAAAATTTATGTTGCTCTCCCTATGAAGTTCTGTTTGATGTTTGGCTATTAAAATGTTTGCTTGTACTATGACGTGCCTTTTGCATCCCATATCATATTTCCATGCTATTTAAATTATCCAAGATTTTCCCATACATCATAAAGAAAACATGTGTAACTGCAGTCCTTATGAACTCATGAAAATGATTAGAAAGGAGAAAATGAAATGAATGTTCAAGATTTGATTACTTAGCATGATTGTGTTCCCTAACATCTGAAATAATGATCTGAATAGTCAGTAACCTAATTCATTGCATGCATCTAGCCCAACTCTGAAATTAGACTGCAGTCTGATTCAGGATTTTTGGGGTGCACCAAACTGGCGCACCAGCCTGGTTACATGATGCAAACAGTAGATTTTGCATCATAGTCTGCATGCTTTCCTGTTTGTTTTGGGTCCTGATCTTTTTGGTGTTTGATCTCTGATATGCAATGTTCTTGCTTGCATGATTTTAGCATATGATAATCCTGTTTGCATTGGTTTAGCATCTAGTGAAGTTAGCTTATTACCTGGATTTGGTGAACTGGTGGCTTTTGAAGACTCTCTGTGTAGAGTTCTTTTGCTAGTTTATGATCCAGACCCAGGTAGCATAGCTAGGATTCATTGGCTTTTATCAGAGTAGTGTTGTGTGGTCTTGTGTGAGGCATGTTGCCCTTGAGCACAAGACCCATATCATGTTTTCTTGGGTCTCCTCTTTCCTTTATGACTTTGTGGAAGAGGGGCACATGTGATCAGGTGTTTAGATGTCCCTGATGTATTTTCAGATGATTTTATGCATGTTTGCAAGATTTCATATCACTTCACTGACACACTTTTCTGGCACACATCAGTAGAGCACATAGGTGGCGCACCACACAGGCGCACCTGCCAGTTTTTCACTGCACACAGTAGCTTTTTGGCATGGTATTTAGTATGATTCCCGATTTGCTTTGCCTTTAGTTTTCTTTGGGTGTCCTCCTGGATATATCAGGATGACTTCAGTCTGTTTTCATCCATATTTATGCATGGTAGCATAGGTTTTGCATATAGCAAAGTGAGGACGTTAGTCACTCGATTTCATTGGATCTATAGTTGTTTTTTTTTGTTAACGGTTGAGATAGATATTATTTCTTCGGCCTTAATGCCAGATAAGAAATATAGAGTTCCACAAATATTACATAGCCTTAGGCTCTACAGCTTCCAATAAAGCAAAATGGTATAACAAAATATTACAAAAATAGTATCCCGTCACTCAACAGGTGACCAAAAAATATTACAAGTATCTTATGAACCGAAAAATCTCAGCAAAAATTCTCAGCAACTGCAAGCTGCAAAGTATAAATTAACCAGAAGTTAATCACGCATGGGAAGAGTAGGGGTTCAAGTATCATACTCCATCTCATATTGGGAATTGCTGGGAGCCAATGAACTAAGCTCCACATCTCTGTTGTACTGATAAGATGGTATTGCCCGTGTATTTTCACTTCTTTTTTTTTTTTTTTTTGAAACCTGCAGCCAAAGAGTCTACCCAACAGTAAAATAATGAAGAGATAGCATTGGTAATCCTTCCAAATCAACCAGAGAATGATTTGAAAAACCTATTGTTCCTTTCAATCCAAATCATCTAGAAAATGATTTAAAATAACAATGTCCAACTAGAATAAAATAGAGCAATTTAAGATGGAGAGTAGACAGTAATAAATCAGCAACACAAAAGTAACCAGGATAACCAGGAGATGCTAAGAGAGCAAATCTCGAAAGATCCAGTGTCAAGGCATGTCAGAAAATGGCTGCTTTTCACCTCTCCACTGTCGGAGGAAATCTCTGACTCAGAGATTTTCCCCACGCGAATGTATAATGTTTCATATTTCAAAAAAATTTTAACATTAAAAAAAATGCAGTGAGTGCGTGTAATGAGTGACATGAGAGGACGCGCAACAGAGCGCAATAATGTCACCCATAACTATAACCTTCCAACTTTTCCTTATCCCCACAATTGAAATTGAACACTTCTGAAATAATTGGGGGAAAATACCGAGAGTACCCCCAAACAGAACCCGAGGCGTCAGCGAGATCGTCCTCCAGCCCTACTCCACTCAAGGTGCACAGAGTCCCTCGCTAGGATCCCACCGGCGGAAGCAAGCTCGCCGGCGTCAATGGAAAATAGAGTCCCAGAGGGACTGTAAAAGGTTCCCAAAACTCAGATCTGCCATTCTCTAAGGATTCATCCATAACAATTAACAGTAGTATAAAAATACTCCAAAGTAACGGATCTAGGAAGGACAAAAACATCAGTTCGCAAAGAACTCCATTTCATCGAATAGAACCAGTTGGTGACAAAGATTTAGTAATCCACAATAATATTCAATGGTGCCTTGAAATCTAGATGAAAATAACCACAGGCACCGAATTTTATCACCAGATCACCAGATCTAGTCGATCGGGTGGCCGCAGAAGGGGATCTACCCCGCCTGAGACCAGTGGTGCTGTCCTGACCGCAGGAGCCAGATCGGGGCTCAAGAAGGGGGGTGACCGCCTTTCTCTTACTACCTCCCAGATCCGTGACATTCAAAGAATAAGAGTGGAAAGGTGTTACCGGCCGACGGCAAGTTTGCCGATCGCGAGGCTCGCAGAGTGAACCTCAGCAGAAGGAGGAGCAGAGATGGGGATCTGCGGATCGTGCGAAGCTGATCCTCTCGGACGAACGCCTGCAGGAGTACGGCGGCCACGTTCGGGCCTCCCAGGTACTTAGGAAGGAGCCGGGGGGCCTCTTTCTCTATAGGAGAACGGCGACATGGAGTTCGGCGGGTATGTCTCCGCCGTCGGGCCCGAGGAGCTTCAGCTGGGACATGGAGTGCGAAGCTTCAGCATGATGCCGCCACCGCTCCAAATCTCCTCGTGCAGCCGAGACCACCCCGTCGGAACCGCTGCTCCCTGCATCTGCAAGGCACCGCTGGAACTCGCCACCGTGCCAGAGCCACACGCCCGTCGTGCTCAAGCCCTGTGAGCAGCTACAAATCCCGCACCGCTACGCCGCTCCACGCCCTATTGGATCTATAGTTGTATCCGTGCAATATCTTTGCACCGGTGTTTGATCCACAACTTGAGTGACCTTTCTGAGCATTAGGACACATCCTACAGTCTCTCTACCCATGTTTAGCATAAAACACCACTTGCATATAGAGTTGCATTACATATTACCCTTGGACGTACAGAAATAGGCTGAAAGCCAACATTTCATATGAGTAAACGAGAAACCCATGAAAAACCGACTTCTCGGACGCATAGGAGTGCCTAATACCTTCCTCGTACGTAATAAGGATTCTTACCCACCCTCCCCCCATTCGGTGGCATATGATGTCAGTTTATGTTTTTTTTAATTTACAAAAACAAAAAATTGAACAACATATCTTCACGTGCACTGAACAGAAAGAAGTGTCTTCCCTTTAATAAAAAATGTTTTCACCTTCTACATGTATCATATAAGATATGTTGTTCAGTGCTATCAAATTATTAAATATCATTAACATATGACAATTGTGGAGCATAAGTTAGAAAGGTGCGTCTGTACTAAATATTTGAATGGTTATCGGAAATTTTTAATTTTGATCACTTATTCAATATATGGATGGTGAGATTTACAACTCAGACAAAAAGTTGTAACTGCTAATGGGTAGTTACAACTTTATGGTGTAACATCATGAATATATCTTAGTATGCGTTTGATAGGACTTTTGAACAACTTTTGAGTATATAACTTCTCTCTTGAAGTTATAATGGTCCAACAGTTCTACCAAATACTAACAGTTTTTTAGAAACATGTAGCTTTTGGAGTAGTAATTCCTTTACATTTCCAAAAGCTGGGTTATGACAGCTTTTAGCTAGAAAGTTAATTTCTACACTTGAGTTCAAAAGCTGAAGCTTTGTCAAACGGATTCTTAGAATTTTTGTTAATATTAAATTAGGTGATTAATAATGTAGATTAAAAAACCTTGGTGTATTGTATAAAAAATGTTCTGAAAATATTTCATTGGCTAAAACATGGGTATTTTGAAGAAAAAAATAAGGATTTTTTGTTTAATTAAATAAAACAGCAATACAAATATGACATGTTGTTTCTGATATTACTAAGCTTTTTAATGATAGACCATCTCAATTGGAGATCTAGAGTGTTTGAGTTCTAGAAACTAAAATTCAAATTATTTAGTTAAAAAAGTTGAAGTTATTTCAAGGTCTACTTATATATATATGAAATACTAAAAATATAAATAGTTTCTAATAATAGCCCAAATCGCATAATTTTCTTTCTAGACAATTTAAGCTTTACGGTACATTTGATTTTATTTGGAAGCTCCATCATTCAATACAAGTTAAGAGTACAGATCACAATAACAATATCATATGTTTGTCATCACTTCGTCAAGTGGTAAACATCTTTGTGGCTACATAGTGGATGAAGGATGAAACCCATGTACACGTGGAAAATGTATGTATTAAAAAAAAAATACTATTTGAATATAACATAAGCCTTTTTTATGGAACTAAAATGCCAATTCAATTCAAAGTTTCTTTCTAGAAATAGTATCTTCTTCGTACCCTTCCTATAAAAAACACAGTTATGATTTTAGAGTGATTGTTATGTCCTACTGTTGTTTCATGCTAAATTTACCTTAAAATTATATTAGTTAATAGAATTACAAGTTTCCCCTCCCATTGGGTCCTTCTAGTCCAATCTAGTTAGTACTAAACTATTTCTTTCTTTGCAAACTGTTTACAGATACTCACTTTTCTTTAAAATCATTTTTTGTAACGTAAATTTGGTTTATATTACCGAATCGTATGACTTAATAAAATAATTATGAGTTCCCTTATTATTAAAATTAAATTAGAGATTTTTTTCATGTTATTAATATGTATAATTTTCAATACTTTGACTAAAGGTCTTAAGTTTTTTTTGTATTCAAAGCAGATTTACATAGAAAATATTATATACTTTCATGAGTGATATAAACATTTGTAGTTTACTAGCATGAGTTCCATCAAATCAAAAGAAACGTGCCTTCTTAAAATAAAATGTAGCTTCAAAATACAAATACCAACTCTTCTTTAAAATCATGAACTTCAATGGTTGGATTTAACAAGGTGCTATTATTTCTAAAAATAAATGTAGTTTACATTACGCAAAAATATGGTTCGATGAAGTAAAATAATGCAATGATAATTTTATGAAAATACCATCATATTGATATTTGCGAGTGAATTTCAGATTTTTCTAAATCTTGTGTTTGAGTAGTTATGGATATCTTCCCGTTATAACGATCTTACGGGCTTCATTTGTTGGTTGTCGATTGGGGGCTCCGGTGAGGTGGAGTTGTTAGGAAATCAAGGTATGTGTTTTTCGATGATTATTTCTCTTTGATTTTAATCCTATTTATAGTGGAGCCTGAATGTCTCCACCACCCTCCGCCTCCACAACAGCTCCATCCACATTTACACCGACCATTTACTCCGACGATTATTGTCATTAACATTAGGGATTTGGTGTTGAGTAACGGACGACCGTTACTCATTCCACATGAAACGGTGGTCTTCATTGACCACCAGCTCACATCTCCCACTTGGTGATGAAGATCACGCATAGATTCCATGCAAAGTGATGTTAAGCTTCCACTTCTACTATTCGTGAGGTGTATAATTTCAATTTGCCACTCCCACTATTCATGAGAATATCTTTCATTTCCACTTCCACTATTCGTGAAGTGTATAATTTCAATTATCCACTCTCACTCTATTCATGAGAATGTTCTTCATTTCCATTATCTATGGAAATGTTTCTTAATCCCATTAAGTTTACAAACTTAATGAATCTTTCTGCTGTAATTCCCTTTGTTATAGGATCAGCAATCATATCAAATGTGAGTATGTAACTCAGTTTTATTTTCCCACTCTCCACAATATCACGAATATAGTGATAATGTATGTTAATGTGTTGTCCTCTTGTTGTATTTGCACCACTATGTACAAGATTTATTACCGCTTGGTTATCACAATACATTTCTATTGGACCATTTATCAAGTTGAGATTTAAATCATTTATAAATCTCCTGATCTTAACAGCATGTGATGCAGCTGCACTACAGGCAACATATTCAACTTCCTGTGTGTATTTAGCTACACACCCTTGATTTTTACTTCCCCAAGATACAGCTGCACCTCCAAAGATAAATACATGTTTCGAGGTGGACTTTCCATCATCTTTGTCACCACCTAGATCTGCATCTGTATGACCAAGCAATTCAAGCTCATCCGCTTGATAAGTCAACTTATGATGCAGAGTTCCTTTCACATATTTCATTATTCTTTTTACAGCTTCCTAATGTTTTGTTCCGGGATTACTTTGATACTTGCTGACAACACTTACAGCATATGCCAAGTCTGACCGTGTACACAATATAGCATACATCAAACTTCCAACCACTTGGGCATAAGGTGCTCTTATAGGTTCTTTCCCCTTTCCAAAACATTGGTTCTTACTTAATCTTTTCTCAAAAACATATGGTGTAGGGGCTGAGGAGTAATTCTCCATTCCAAACCTTTTCAGCATTGTACGTAGGTATCTTTCCTGATTTATACTCAGTATTCCAGATCTCTGATCTCTAAGGATCTGTATTCCAAGAACATAATATGCTTCTCTCATGTCCTTCATCTCAAACCTTTTGCTAAGTTCTTCCTTTGTGTTGTTTAACATGTCAGTATCATTTTCAGCAAGCAAAATATCATCTACATATAAGGACAATATAATAAACTTGCTCCCACTTTTTCTGACATATACACAATAATCTAACCTGTTTGAAACAAATTCCATTTTAACCTGACATATACCATTGTCTAGAAGCTTGTTTCAAACCATATATTGACTTATTTAATTTGCACACTTTATCTTCATGTCCTTTTACCTGATATCCCTCAGGCTGTGACATGTAAATTTCTTCCTGCAAATCATCATTTAGAAATGCAGTCTTTACATCCATTTGATGTAATTCCAAATCCAAATGTGCAACGATAGCCAATATAATCCTTGTAGATGCGAACTTAGCTACTAGAGAATATGTTTCTTGATAATCAATTCCCGGTTTTTGTGAATAATTTTTAGCAACTAACCGGGCCTTATACTTATCAATAGACTCATCAACCTTTAACTTTTTCCTAAATATCAACTTGCATACTATGGTCTTTCTGTCACTAGGTAAATCACATAATTCCCATACATTATTCTTTTTCATTGAATCAATTTCATCATTCATGGCCTTAAGTTATAAATCTTTTTCCTTTGATTCAATAACATCTTTATATTTTATGGGTTCCATGTGATTTTCCTCTATATCTGCTATTAAGCATGAAGACTCACAAGAATACAAATGATAATCATTCATTCAAGCAGGTTGAGTCCTTATTCTTTTGTTGCTAATAGGCTCTATCGATTCAATTCCATTTTGAGTTTGTTCATTTTGAACTATTATTCCATCATTTCTATTTACATGCTCATTTTGGTTTTCCCTTATATTTTTCATAGGTTCATTCACATTTTTCATATTTTGTTCCCCTCAATCATAGGGTCATGTTCCGGGATATCATTGAAATAATTATCTCCCACTACAAGTAGTAGTTCTATTTCATTTTCATTTTCTTCCTTTTCTTTTAAGTTTTTAAGAAAAGTTGCATTCCTATATTCAATGATTCCCTTTTCTTTATGGAAAAATCTATAACTAAAAGAATTTTCACAATAACCTATAAATGTACATTTCAAGGTTCTCAAATCTAACTTATCCCTTAATTGACCAAGAATAAGTATATGAGCTACAGAACTCCATTTCCTCAAATAATGTAAAGTAGGCTTTGACCCAGTCCATAACTCATAAGTTGTATTAGGTATAGATTTTGTGGATATTCTATTTAACACATAATTTACTGTAAGCAAAGCCTCTCCTCAAAAACGTTTGGAGAGTCTTGAATGTCACAGCATGCACTTAACAGAATTCATAAGAGTTCTATTTTTCCTTTCCACCACACCATTTTGTTGTGGAGTATAAGGCATTGTTGTATGCCTCTTGATTTCATGCATTTCACAAAACAATTCAAATTCCTTAGAATTATATTCCCCACCTCTATCTGACCTTAACACCTTAATATTTCTTCCTAGTTGTTTTTCAATTTCCGACTTGTATTTCTTAAAACAAGTCAAGACTTCACTTTTGTGGCTTATTAGATAAACATAAGTATATCTAGAAAAGTCATCTATGAAGGTCACAAAATATTCCTTGTGATCATATGTTTTAAAACTAAGTGGATCACAAATATCAGAATGAATTAAGCCTAATAATTCATCTGATCTATGTCCTATTCCAAATGGTTTCTTAGTCATTTTTCCAACTAAGCAATGTTGACACTTATCTAATTCCATGTCATTAAGATGAGGCAACAAATTCATTTTTATCATTTGTTTCATTTTATGCACATTAACATAAACCAATCTTAAATGCCATAATTCACATTCCGATAAGAAGTACAAGAGATAACTAGAACCCATATCAATATTATTTATTTCATTTCCAGATACAACAAGTTTAAACAGATCTTGTTCAGGTACAAATTTTCTCATAGCGAAAACGTTTTTGTCTTTTTCTATGGATACACGTTTGTTATAGAACCTGACTTCCATGCCTTTCTTTACTAGCATGCTAACTAAAATAAGATTCCACCTCATGCCTAGCGTATAAATGATGTCTTTTAGTACCATAATGCTGCACCCCAAATCTAAACGGTAGGTGCCAACTCCTTCCACATCTTAATAGGTATTGTTACCCATATAGATGCGTTGTTTCCCAGGACTGAATTCTTTAAAAGACTCCAATCTTTATTTGGTTTTGGCAATGTGCCTTATAGCACCAGAATCTACCCACCACTCATTTGTATTAGGAGTTACAACATTATTACATTCAGTGACACAGATAAAGATTCTCTTATTCTTCTGTTCCGAGGTCTTGCTTTTGTTTCCATCCCTATTAGGATAATTTGCTCTGTAGTGACCAAATTGGCTACATACATGGCAAGATCCTTAGAGTCTTTTTCTTTGATTTGGCTTGAAGTTTTTGTTGTATCCATTCTTTCTTTTATTCTTACCATACTTTGGCTTCTACTGCACAACATTTGCTTCTTCTAGATTGGTTTCATATTTCTTCCTGTTGCCATAATTTCTTGTTCTGTAGCCAACCTAGCAAGCATTTCAGAAAGTTGGATTGTAGTTGATCTAAGAAATGTGGTTACCATGTTATAGCTATGTGGGAGACTATTTAAAATTGTAGGTAATTGTAGTTTTTCAGGTATAGGAGTTTTTGCAATAGCCAAGTCCTTAGCCATAACTATCATGTCATTTATATGTTCCATTACATTTTGTTCATCGAGCACTTTGCAAGAGTTATACCTTTGAAGGAGAAGTTGAGTTGTTATTTATGTTGTTTTATCATATTTCTCCTTTAAAGCATTCCATAAGGTGAATGATGTAGTGTATATTTCAAAACATTTTAATAGACTATCCTCCATAAACATGAATATAAGGTTTTTAGCCTTTTTATCATCAATTTTTAATTTTTCATGTTTTTTAATTTCCACTTCAGAAGCGTTATTTGGCAATTCTGGAGGATTAGATTCTATAGCATGTTCAATATTATCATATTCTAGTGCATGTCTAATTTTCCAGTACTACATCTCATAGTTAACCCCATTTAATTTTTCTATCCTAGCCAATTCGGTAGTGAACAGTTTGTTAGCCATTTCTTAAATCTACAACAAATATGGATTTTCAGATTTTTAAAATTATGCAATCTCACAAACAAACAATAGGTAATAAGTCCAGAATTTAAACAATATTCAAAACCTTAACAAGATTTATGAGTTCTAGAATCTAAATGTAAAGAAATATGCCAGTGCACTAGAAAGGTGCGCCTGTTTGGTACACCTGCTTCGTGGGTCGGGTAATTGCGCTAGGTAAGTGCGCCACTTATGTGCGCTAGATAGGTGCGCCTAATTTAATTTTAAAATAAACTTTCTAATTTTAATCACATATTAATCCAGATTTCAATTAATCAAACATGCAACTATTTTAAAATTTAAATTCTTAACAGCAGATATTTACAATTCTTAAATATTGATTCAACATGCAAAAATTAAATCAACAATATCCTAATCTTAAATTCCTTATCAAAGTATGCAACAATATGTAAGATTTAAATTCCTAATAGCAATATTAATGCAATAATTTTTAAAATTTTGTTTTCTTGCAATATCCAAATTTCTAAACAGGAAATTTAATTTCTGAAAATTATTAAACTTTGTAACAATTTTCAACAAATTATTCCAGAAATTTATATAATGACTACTTAATTTTTCAACAAGTTTTGTTTCAGAAATAATGTACTTTGGAACTACAGATGTATTTTACTCAAGTAAATATCATTAACCCCCCCTCTCCTTTTTTTTTAATTTACTAATTAAACATGCAATATAACCGCACCACCCACCCTTCTAAGTAAAAAAAAAACTTCTAACCAGTGAAACGTAGGTGGGGAAGAGGGCAGAACAGTGGATGAAGCAGAGGATGTGCGTGGGCGGAGATCACGCGAGCACGGGTGTGCGGGTGGCCGCGGAGGCTGGTAGTGCAGACGGAGAGGCGCGTAGTGGTTGCGCTGACTGCCCGTGTGGTGCAGCACGATGGCGGTGCAAGGGTGATCGTGCGCAGGGGCGACGGACGACGGAGCGATGGCTCTGATACCACTATTAGTTGTCGATTGAGGGCTCCGACGAGGTGGAGTTGTTAGGAAATCAAGGTATGTATTTTCCGATGATTATTTCCCTTTAATTTCAATCATATTTATAGTGGAGCCTAAATGCCTCCACCACCCTCCGCCCCTACAACGGCTCCATCCACATTTACGTCGGCCATTTACTCCAGCGATTATTGTCATTAACATCAAGGATTTGGTGTCAAGTAATGGACGACCGTTACTTATTCCACATGAAACGGTGGTCTTCATTGACCACCAGCTCACATCATTTTTTTACAAAATGTTCAAAATTTTAAATTAAGTTTTTAAAACGTAAATAAAAAGATATTTCAAAAATTATGTTTATATTCAAATGCAAATACAAAAGACTTGTTTCAAATATATTAGTCTTTTTTATATCACTAACAAATTACAATAGTTTTTTTTTTTTTTT